>JAQIWJ010000758.1:0-16515 GCA_034695185.1 Discolaimus major
CCCTAGTAGGCAGAAATCAATACGCTACAGTGACTTTGTTAAAACCAGGTACAATGGTAGAATGACTGTAGCAGCCTGAAGCTGGCTCAGCAACCAATCAAAATGAGCCAGTATCTTTTTCAATGCCGGCGGTAAAAAAATCCGACTATACAGAATTCCTTCATGACTGATTATAATCAGTGCACTCTAAATGTGTTTTACGTTTGGATAAAATAAATCAAATCAACCAATTATAGACACCACAAATTTTATTCAAAGTTAACATATCACCCAAATCAAACTTATCAAGCAACTTCATAAGCGCACATAGGGCATGCATACATCATGCAATTGATGCGGTATTTATCGCAATACAATGGGCGTGTGAAATTGCATCCGCTGGGATAATAACAGCCGCAATAACAGCAATCGGGTTCAGGGCATGCCAGGGCATCCTGACGTTTGTCAAGCTTTGGTATCTTGAATGTACTGAAAAAAACAGATCGATGCAGTAGGGAAGCCCCTTTGATTTCATGCATGAATGATTTGGATACTGACTGTGAAGCAGCACAGTCCGATTCCTGTTGGTATGATGGCTAAATAAATCAAATCATCAAATCAAAACAAGAGTACTCACTTGGCCAACGATGGTATCACAATCAATAAGACAGCAGCAAAGCAAATTATTCCTTTCATAATTGAACTGATGATCAACCTGTTCCCGAAATGAATACAGTACTCTCTGGTAACCCTTCCAAACTTTCATTTCGAATATTCGAAGTAAATAATCCCTATTATGGGCGTAACTGTTTGGCTGGCTTTCAACCAGGGTCGATTTGACAAAACATCACTAAACATAGCCACAAATGGAATACAACGTTTGAAATGGTTCTAGACTAGGATAAAGGACATGGTTGGATGTTCAATGAAAATGTATATTTATTCCAATTTGTAAATCATGTATACTGTGGAAAATCGATATCATTGTTTCGTATCAATATAAACCGTAATTCAGCTACAATTATTTGCAAGCATTCTGGCTGATCATACAGACTGATCACAATTCCTTGCTTCTCAATCTCTAAACTGAATCACAGAATACAACAGTGCCGTCAGAAATTATAGGAACAAGTTGCTTTATTTTCGGTGATGTTTTTATTCCTGACCTATTCAACACTGTACAGTGAATTTCAGTAGCCAAAACATCCTTCTTTTCATACGCAATATTACATTTTGATTATATCTGTTTTTCATCAATATTTCCTACATTGACCATTGGTCACAAAAATCATTTTCACATGGAAGCATTTTTGAGCAAAACTGATATAACCACTAGATTCAGCATGACAAAGAATGTAGGATGAAATCCAAATTCGTAAGGTCGTGGAGAAAATTAGCGATGAAAGTGGTCGTTTCTAGCATATTTTAACAAATTTTGAACATTTGCTGATCTTTTTGGTCCGACAAAACATCTTGCAAACTGAAGTGATTTTGGCGGTTATGAGGGATGGTGAATCGAATGGCGGTGTTAGGTTTTGTATATTTTCCAAAATAAGGGAGTTGATCACAACATCGATTTCTGAAACAGTTGATTTCTAATCAAAATTAGTACTGTCATAAAGCAGCGTAGTCAACTTTCTCAGAATATATATTCAGATTTCACCATCAGCATTCTTGTGAGACAAGAAAATGGGCAAAAAGACATATCCGTCAACATGTAACTAGGCGTTTCTATAATTTCTGACGGCACTATAGTCGGATTTTTGAACCGCCGGCATTGGAAAAGATAGGGCTGCTCGTTCATTGGACGCCTATGGGCCTACGTCAGCAAGACCGCCCATAGGAACAGGTGTTTAAACTGAAAATGAACAGGTGCTTTGCTGGAAAGGCAGAAATCAATACGCTGCAGTGAATTTGTTAAAACCAAGTACGCTGGTAGAATGACTATAGCTGGCTCAGCAACCAATCAAAATGAGCCAGTATCTTTTGCAATGCCGGCGGTTAAAAAATCCGACTACAGAAGCCTTTTCACGTCACCCACCAAGAGCCATACATATGAAATTTGCAAAATTGCTCAATTTCGATGCAGCATCTCAAAGTCTTTTCATCTATCTCGATCTTCCATTATTTCTCAATATCCAAGCTGGATTTATTTTAGCTTCCTATTATTTCTTGGCATTGATGCGTTTCCAGGGCACCAGAATATGTTTGACTTGTTATCATTCAGCTAATTACTTTCTTTTTTTATGCGCATCACTGATGTAATGAGAGGGAATTCCGCTGCTTCAATTTCGCATTGACCACTAGGGGTAAAAGAGACGTATGTCATTATTTCGAAGACATATCGATCAATATTCTGCCATTGCTGAACGTGTGGTTGTTGAGAAGTCAATCAAATTGCACTGGGGATTGTGATTCTGTCATTCATGAAGCTGACTATTGACTGGCTGAGAATTGCTCTTTGCGTCCATTATTGCCCACTTTTCGATTGAGTTGACAGTACAGTTGGCATACCATGAAATTTTGAAATTGGTATTGGTTTGGTTATTCGTACCAACGCCAAATTTAAATTGGTATTGTTATTTGAGTATGGTTCCGTAGACCAAGTTCAAATTGGTAATTGGTTTGGGTATACCAATTTCCGTACCAATTTTTTAAAACAATGGTATTGTTATTGGTTTTGGGCACACACCAAAATATCACTAGCAAATTATGCAGTAGCTGTACGATGTGCGACATGGTTGTATGCATGTGCAGGCGAAAACTGGGCAATTTTAATTCACATTTCAATCCGGTTGAAGGCATACAGTAATGCCATTATGCTCAAAGTTATTCGAATGCTGAAAAAAACCTCAATTGCATTAGTCATTTATCCTTGAGACGCCTGCCAAAACCTGCTTCAAGTCCTACGCAGGTTTACTGGTGTATGAAAAAGTTATTACAAAGACCCAGTGTTGCACAAGCTATATACACATTGTTTTTGGGACTGTGTAAAAATATTGCAAACAATGCTGGTAATGCATTGTTACCATGAACATTTCATGAAATTATGCCCTAAAACCCAAGTGCAAAACTTTTTGATTTACCATTTCAAAGCATATAATGCTTTTCTTTGTGCTAAAAATTACGCCATCAGCTTTTGGGAATAAAGCCAGAGAAAGTCTGAATGGCCACTATCCATCAATGGCATTTCTGATGCTAAAATTATGCCTTGCTTTTCTACACAGGTACTCTTCCTCTGGATAGGCAGCTCTTTGGCTGATTTTATATCAGTCTTTTGATGCAATGAGCCTAATATGCTTCATGTGAAGTAATAATTGCTTTTCTTATGCGTTTAGAAATAACCAAGAATAAATAATCATGCATTTTGTCAAACTAGGATGCTTGTACCAATACCAAAACTTTTGGGTATCATGTTTACTTTGGGTATTGGTAATTGGTATGGCAAGTAAAATTGGTATCGGTATTGTTATTGGTAGGAAGGAACACCATGCAATTGGTATGGTATTGGTATTGGTATACCCAAACCGGAAAAAATTTGGTATACCAATACCCAAACAACTGTAGTTGACAGACATTGCTTATCCAGAGCCCTGATGTTCCAGTATAAGAATTTTGTTTCTGTACAGTAGCAGTATAGTATAAAGACATAGTTTGAGTATCTGTATGAGTATCAGTATACAGATACCGCTGAGTTTCAGTATCAGTATAGGTACTGAAAGTTTTCAGAAGTTTCACTATGAGTTTCAGTACTGAAAGTTTCAGTATAACTATCGAAATCCACTGTTTTAGATGCAACCAATATACTTGCACTTTAGTTTGGAGCATTGATCAACCAAAATCAATGAATTAACCAATTTCAGGTGGAAATTTTTCATAAGTAATAGGAACTACAGGATCGCCAATTTTGAAACTTTGCATACTGTAACTTGGCCAAGGTTTCAGTATAGTACAGTTACAGTATAAAATTTCCTGGGAGTTTCTGTATAGTATTAGTATAGTATACTGATTGTAAAATCATATAAGTATGAGGTTTCAGTAGCAGTATCTGTATACTGGAACATCAGGGATCCAGAGTGATATCCTCCCCCGGATATGTTTCATATCACTGTCAAAGTGGGCGAGTTTAGGACAATGTAAAATTGATTTTCATATACACCTGTGCATTCGATATAATTTTTACCTTAGAATATCTTGGCATTTATCCATCCTAATCCATGCACTAGGATATGCGTTTTGCTCTTTTCCTGAAGCTAATACTTTTCTTTGCCTAAGTCCGAAAAGATTTTCTGTTTCTTGCTTACTGTATGTATGCATAATATTAGAAAATGAATATTTTTCTTGACGCAAAGTGACTGTGCATGAAAATATTAATGAACCCCTCTTTCTCCACTAGATAGACATTGAAAAAACTAGTTGATCATTTATGAAGAACGTTATTTATGTCCGAAAGACAATTAGCCAAGGATTCATATGCGTTTTTCTGCAACGGATAGCCAAAGGAATACGAAGCCTAATTAGATGTGTATTATAGTCGGATTTTTTAACCGCCGGCATTGGAAAAGATAGGGCTGCTCGTTCATTGGACGCCTAGGGGCCTACGTCAGCAAGACCGCCCATAGGAACAGGTGTTTTGAAAACTGAAAATGAACAGGTGCTTCGCTAGTAGGCAGAAATCAATACGCAACAGTGAATTTGTTAAAACCAAGTACGCTGGTAGAATGACTGTCAAAGACTGTAGCTGGCTCAGCAACCAATGAAAATTAGCCACTATCTTTTTCAATGCCGGCGGTTAAAAAATCCGACTATAGTTGTTTTTGTCAGGAAATGCTTACTGCACTGGTCGAGTTAATGAGGCTAGTGATATGCCAGATTTTTTACATTGAGCATGACCAGAGTTATCAGTACGCTCAAAATCAGTCCTCAAAGTCACACATCGCAACCAGATCCTTTTCCCAGTCATTAGTTTACCTTGGTAATGACTCCAACGCACCAATTAGCCACTTCCATTATTACAGCTAGTTACTAGCCACCTTATTTACTTAGTCACTTTGCATAGGTGCAAAAGACCAAATTGCCGCCCACGTTTGACGCCATTCAGGCCCTGCTGTAAAAGACACCCCTTCAGTTATCATTTTTATGATTGGTATTTCCCTTATGGTCTTGCAGTTACCTACAGCCAAGCGCATTTTATATCCTAGCTACCAATGATCCTTATCGATCAGTGTAGGGGGATCTCCACGCGTCGATGCTTCAGGAAATATGACATGTTTTTCTGCAGCCATGGCAGCTGTGAGAAAGGATGAGCCTTCTTGTGCTAACAAAATGCGACCTAGATTTTTGAACACGTTGAATGTCAATTTATTATAACATTTTGCCCACTCGTTCAGAAGTAATTTTGGAATTACACGTGCAGAACGGATTGTCATTTTTGAGGAAGTTCCTTATTTATCACTTATTAGTCAGGCCTCCGCATGGTGACGCCTTGCACTCAGCTAATAACAAGGAAAAAATATTTTTCGCACGTGCAGAGAGTCAAATTTCGAATAAATGCAAACGTGCGTGAAGGCCCTTCTGTTGTGTCTGATGACATTTTATTGGGGTGACATAAAAGGAATTTCCTTTGCCCCTTTACCTAGCTTTCTATATTCCCTCGGGTCTTATCAGAACATGTACGTTTACTAAAGACGGATTCTAATTGGCATTTTCAGCTATTCTCTTGGCTTGGGATACGAGAAAAGAGCATCCAATTTTATGACGTATTAATTTGAAAGAGCTGCGAGTCGTCCTCTCGTCTGATTAGGTAGCCCTATTAAAATCCTTGGCGACCATTGGGTGGTTGAAGCTTTCGTATGGATTCAGCATTGTCGTTCGAATCAGGCATTTCCATTTTCCAAAGAAAAGGGAAACCTTGCTAAAGAAAAGGCGTACAGAGAGCCTGGGTGCTGTTTTTTCACGCCCCTTCCTCTAATTGATGAGATATATGAAGGCGCCTTGAAAACCTAACACCCATCATCGTTTGGCATGAAATCGAAATGTACATGCCAGGCTCTGCTTTTCGTTCCCATAATGGCGTGCTATGATTTTTCTTGACTACTCCTGCCTTGGGTTGCGTGCGAAAAAGTGACACCTTGGTATTTCACTTTCCGCATGATCGAGGTTGAGAATTATCACCAAATTTTGTGCTGATCGCATATTCAGAAATGTTTGATCAATCGAATTTTACTGGTCCAATTGCGATTTTTGCAACTGACCAATTGAATTCATCAGTATTGAATGGGAGTCAATTCGGTACCTCGAATATGGACACCGATTCAGCATCCACTGCTGGACCGATCAGATTATCGCCATCACTTTTATTATCATTCACTATTTGCTTCGCATTGATTATAACTGTGGGCTTACTGGGCAATACTGTAGTGATATTCGCATTAATTCGGACCGGGGCCCATCGATCCACCACGACCAATGCGTATATTTTGAATTTGAGTATAGCCGATCTGCTGTTCTTGATCTTTTGCGTACCATTTCAAGGAACCGTTTACATATTGAACGATTGGCCATTCAGAGATGTGATGTGTAAAGCCACTCATTTTTTTCAATACTGTACAATGTACGCATCCATTTGGGTCTTGAGCGTAATGTCAGTGGACAGATATTTGGCCATTGGTCATCCGTTGAAATCAGTGGAATGGAGGAGTCCTGGACAAGCCATCAAGATTTGCTGCTACGTTTGGCTAACTGCTGGCGTCTTGTCCGTACCTTGGTTGCTACTGTATCGTACAGAGACGGTCCCTTACAATAATTCATCGGTCACGGCCTGTTACGATTTTTGGCCTGATCACATGTACGATTACAGGAAATGGTTATTCCTGGTCGTATTTTTGATCGGATTCATTGTACCGTCCATAATTATATTTTGCATGTCCATACTTGTTGCGCGTTCAATCAAGAATGCAGTTGACCAACCGTTGTTGAATGAATGTCCGGATCGAGGGACCATCTCCTCATCTAAAAAAATTACGAAAAGGCGTCGACGCGTTGTATGGTTGGTATTCGGATTAGCGTTGACATTTTTCGTGTGTTGGTTGCCTCAAAACGCCTCGTTCATGTGGTTGAATTTCTACTGGAACATTTACGAATCCATGCAAAATAACTACAAGACTTATTTCGTTATCAAAATGATCAGTCACATGTTGACGTACGTGAATTCGTCCATAAACCCAATATTGTACAGTTTGGCATCAGGGCGATTCAGAGCTCGATTGGCTCACGCGTTATTCATGAGACGAGACAGTCCGTTCAACCATGGATACATGGCATCGTGCAGACCGATCAGATCAGCATTCGGCAATCGACGTTCTGCTGCTGTGAATGGTGGCAGCAATTACGCGATCGGTGCCAGCAGCATGAGGGATCCAATTCGTACGGAAAATGCACAGACCAGGAGATCATTTCATGCAAATACAAGTAATTACAGTAAGACCGATGATGAATTGAACAGTAGTTACAACGGTGGAACTCGTCCAACCGCATTGGGACGATGGGGGAACCAACTTTCAGTACGAGCTGGATCCTGATCCGTAACGCCCCAAACTCCGGATCGTGAACTTTCGTTTATGACCAACTTGACGAAAGGGCCATCGACATTGGCTGAACGACCATTGGATAGAATTACGGCTGTGAATCGAAGCAGAGCATTGACTTGGACAACGACCACACCGTTATCAGATCGATCGATGGCGGAAAGCTATGATGGCGATGCTACGACCCAAAGGCAGAACTCAGAAGTTAAAGAAGAAATGATTTCAATGAAAAAGGGATACCCTAAGCGTAAAATATTTTTCTTCTTTCGAAGACTCTGATGTTGGCATAGCATGCACTGTATCAGAATGGTATCACAGTTTTATGTATGTAATGAATATTTGAGTTTTTACACAGAAATATAATTCCAATTTGCATAAATGCTTTTTCCCCTCTACCTTTGTTCAGAAACGCATACTAAGCATTATATTGCATATAAAATAAGCCTCCATAGGAGAACTATCAATTTTTCATGATGAGGTTTCGTATGAATTTGAAACCATTGATGTGCGGTCGTGTAAAGTTGGTGGATGCTTTATCTTTGATTAAGGTTAACAGGTGTGCACCCTAAGCACACCACGCCGCCGTAGTTGCAATCCTTACATCTAAATTATAATTTTAGTTATAAATTGATACATTATCAAAACAAATGCTTACCGGGCTGGTTGAGCATAGCAGTTTTTGCCATCCTTGCCAACACTAAGAATATGCGTGCAAGCCATGCCCACCATGCCCACGTCATTGCTGACGACGATACCTAACAAACCCATCAGCTGTTGGGCTCGCTGGTCATAACTGTTGGTTAATTGATTACAACATCTAAAATTTTAATTTTAGATATGAATGACAGACGTTCATGTCAGTCTGGTGCATTATGTTCTTACTGTAATGAATTAGCCAGTCCTGGCTGAATCGATGTCAACGACAGAAATGCCACCATGATTGGACAGTACAGGCATTTCATGGATAAAAACACCATCATTACAGTATCTGCCCAAAAATCGATCCAGTGGTAGTTCAGAACCTAGTTGCGATCTGCAATGCCTTTTTGGCTTATTTCATTAAATTTTATACTATCAGATAAACTACATTGGAGAATGCCTAATAATCTTCCAGTGGTGGTTTTGACTGTTGGCGAAATCCAGCTTTCTGTGTAATATTCCAAAATCAACAATAGTCACATAACGTTTTGACAATGGAAAAATTGACTGCCCATGCATATTGGTTTTTACTCATGATGTGGAATTTGCATTGGAAAGATGAAAATTCATCTGGATAAAATAGACGTGTGTGTCACATGCGAAACAGCGTTTTCCAAATTGTTCCATGAAAACATTATACTGCTAATCAATAACATAAAATGTTGACGGATGAAACCACAGGTTGAGTTATGTGAAAGAACAGTCATCCAGGCTACAAAAGCTTTATCATAATCACTGCATGAATTCAAATTAATTCCATGATGACGTGGTTGTGCGACGATGACCACCAAAATTGTCATCGCTGTCTGATCTGGTGCACGTGCAACGACCATTCACACGATTCCCATCTCGATTGCATTGATATTCATAATTATCAGGCGTGCATCTGGCGCGACAGCATCGTTGAAATCCCGCACACGAGCCTTCGTCCCTGTTGGCTTGAGTATTGCAAATTTCAGTTGGATTACTGTCCCATGGATCGCGAGTTCCGTGTGATGGGCGATCGTCTCCATGTGAGGGACGGTCATCCCTGAAACATATGCATGATACATGGCTAATGATCAGAAGAAATGGGCTTACCCATGGCCACCGGAAGATCCAGTGCAAGTGCAATGAGCTTCTAATCGATCTTCGTTTATAATTCTGCATCCAACATCGTATCTGCCACTGCCGCATTCATTCAGGCAACATCTTTGGAAGGTGCGACATGATCCATCGCCATTCCTCGTTTCATCCTTGCACACTCTGGTTTTGTCACGTCTGCGTCCGCTGCTGGATCCATGGTCATCGTCGGATCCATGGGATGGGCGATCATCATGGCCATCGCTAAAAGTGTTGGATAAAATGTGCCTGAAGCCCATGATCACTCGCTTACCCATGTCCATGGTCGCTAGAAGATGTACATCTGCAAGAAGCATCCAATCGTCCATCGTCAGCGGTGCACCTGCTAGTGTACCGATTACTGCCACACTTATTGCTGCAGCATCTTTGGAAGGCACGGCATGAACCGTCCCCGTCTCTGGATTCATCTTTGCAGATTCTGGTTTTGTCACGTCTACTATCGCTGCTGGATCCATGGTCGTGATCATGGTCGCGGTCGCGGTCGCGATCCCTGTCACGGTCACGGTCTCTATCTCCATCTCGATGCGGTTCACAAAGCATTGGTACAATTACCATTGCCAATATCAGACCACACAAAAATAGGGCTCGCAAATGCGCCATGTTGATCACGAGTAGAACCACTCCCCCACTAAGAAACCCTTTCAATGATTCTAGCCAGTTTTCTTGGCTTTCATAAGCAAAGGTTGTCTTGTGCTGGCTGGTTACAAATCTTAGCCCACGTAGCAGTGCCTGGAATCGTCAGCTGACAATTCCGAGACTTCTGGAAAACATCGCCTGCATCGCCAGTGATTAATCACTGCGTCGCAAATTTGGGGAGAAGAAAACAATGGGTTTGCTGACGTCAACGTACCTTGTGCTGTGGTATTGGTACCTCAAAATTAGAATTATTCTCTGGAATACTCTGGCCAGGTCAGATGGTACAGCCTTTGGGAGGATACGCAAATATGCAAAAAAAGCAGTCATATCTGTATGTGTGGACTCGGATCCTTTGATTTTTATTGAATCATCACAACATCAATCAAGTGCCCCAGTGATCTGATGCTTTAGAAAATAGCATTGCATGACAGTGTTTTTGATCTCGAGCTAAAGATTTGGCAAAATCGACGTCATGCTTAGAGGCCTAGTAACAAAGTTTTTTTCATATTTTCAAAGGGCTTCATGTGAACCTTCACTACTGCAGTAGCAACCGACGTCAGTCTTTGGTATAAAACCTAGCAAGAGTTAATTAATTTTCACTAACACCTGTCTTGCATCTTTTTCAGGAAATTTCTTATCTCTCTTCTCTCATCCGTGGGTAGAAACTCTGCAATTCTTTATCTTCAGCTTTTCCTGCCAAGTTTCTTGAAATCGACAAAGTCAAAGAGAAAAGCTTCTCAAATTTAAATGTGGTATCAATATTGACTTTCTCATACAGTAATACTGTAATTGAAAATTTCTCTGGCTGCATGCGAATCAGTTTTATGTGCAAATCCCTCTGACCTGCTGGTGCATGTCCATTAGTACCATGGGCGTTATCGTTAGTTCCAATGCCGTGAGAGAGGAAAAACGTCGGCACACATTAGCCGAGATCAGTTTATCGCAACACAAGAAGCAGCTAGAAAACACGTACAACATGCTGCTACTTGGTAAGGATTAAGCTGGTTTCTTACCATTTGTCATTACCGATTCTGATTCACTAGGAACTGCTGATGCTGGAAAGTCAACTATTGTCAAGCAAATGAGGTTAGACGATTTGCATTTACCTATGCCAAATGTTGAGTTCTAATCGCCTGTACTGATGGCCCTGCAATCAGTGACCATTCTTCCATTGACAAATACGCACTTTGGTGTCATTTGTGATCGCTGCCATACTGTACATATACTGTCCAAAAAACAGTCAAGATCACCACCGACCGATCCATATGTGTCGATTTGCTCGCTATCCATAGCTCAATTGATTCTGCATTTCAGAATTTTACACAGAAATGGTTTCACAAAAGACGAATTACTCATGCAACGTTCGATGGTCGCATGGAATGTTTTGCATTCAATGGCTAACATCCTCAGAGCCATGGAAGTATTCGACATGAAATTTGACAGTCCTGAGCTTGAAGTAAGAGTTTTTGAAAGCATTGTGAACTTTTTTCTTCCATTGCGAATCAAGGCAAATTTTATGTTCCGTTCGTGTGGCATGTGTGAAAATGATATTCCAAGGTTTATGCTGACAGGTCGCATGGCGGTTCATCTGAAAATAAACATCTTCCATAGTGCTAATGAAAAAGAGCCAATTTAGCCCCTTAATTTTCAGAAGCAGGTGATTCCAGTACCAGTCAGTAGGGCACTATACAGGATTCACAATTCGAAACATAATCACATGCTATAGGATAGTGATACCTGATCACTCCTTTTATCACTCTCCAGGTCGACGGTGCTAGAATACTTGCGGCAGAAAAACAATGTGTCAATGAAGGCGGTACGTTAACACCAGCAGATTGGATGAAAATGAAACGACTCTGGAAAGATGATGGTGTGCAAGCGTGTTTTGCCAGATCAAATGAATATCAGCTGAATGATTCAACAAAATAGTAAGCCCAATTTTCATGTGCTATGGGCACAATTGAACTGGCATACTGCAAGCATTTTTTGAAGTCTAAGCAATCTTCAGAGGATAGTGACCAGTACACATCAAGCATGGCATCAATCTCACCCAAATGTTTTAGCTTCTGCGATCAGATCGATAGTATTTCAAGCGCAAATTATGTACCAACCGATCAAGATATGCTGCGTATTCGCATACCCACCACAAGTGTTGTGGAAATGGAATTCACTATCCAAGGAATGTTTTTCAAGTACAGCAAATGTTCTTTTTGGCAGCCCTGGCTCAAATCATGTTTGTAGGGTCATCGATGTTGGTGGTCAAAGATCTCAAAGGAAAAAATGGATTCACTTTTTCGAGGATGTCACTGCACTGATTTTTGTGGTGGCAGCCAGCGCTTATAATCAGGTTTTGGAGGAGGACCATAAAGTTGTAAGTGGTCTGGTCATATGCATAGGGACAACTGTCAAGCCCTGATGATAGACCCAGCCCAGTGATCTGTTTCAGAACCAAATTCATGAAGCACTAAAATTATTCACTCTGATCATCAACTCGCATTGGTTCATTAAATCAAATCTGATATTATTCTTGAACAAAAAAGATCTATTCGCTGAGAGAATCATTACACATCCACTCACAATTGCATTTCCAGAATTTGATGGTAATGATTAATTTGATCCCAAAATATATGATTATTACTTATCTATACTACAGGTTCTCATGGTGACTTCGGATATGCCCTATCATTCTTGCAAGAAAAATTTGAAAGCCAGTTGGAGAATAAGAGACAAATTTATACTCATGCCACATGCGCTACTGATACAAACAATATGAAATTCGTTCTTGATGCGTGTGTTGATATGATTCGTGCAACGCATATGTCAACTATGGGTATGTCATAATTATTAGTGTGTTCAATAGGAAAATACTTGTGTCTTTGCTCATAGTTATGTGTCCCAGTACCTTTTCATATGCTAATCATTCTCCGGAGTTATCAGATGGATGAAATCATTTATATTCCGTGTAATCACAATCTGCTGTATTCTAATTCAGTCACGCAAAACGAAATATCTTGTGTCACAGTTTGGATAACCAGATCATAGATGTAGCCAAGGATGGCTTTATGGGCCTCGGGCCCTGGACATTAGAGTGCCACGTGGCACTCTAGTAAGCTTTAGGTCAAAAACCATGATTGCCAAGGGACCAATGGGGGGTGGTGAAGCCAAACTTGGCGGATCAATAGGGTCTGGTACCAAACCGATTCAGGCGGAGTTTCAGAATTTTAGCTCAATTAATTGGGGAGTAATCGATTTTCAAAGTGCAACATCCAAATAAAAAACGTTTTAGACGTCCGTCGAGATAGCGGTCGAACGAAACGACGGACGGGGCTAATTAATAGGTCGATCGAAAACCCTTGCCATGTAGATTGTGCTTTTTATAATGGCGTCTCAAAATACTGCCTAATTAATTTTCGTCTAATTAGCTGTAATACGTTGTTGGAATTTTCGGTTATTTAGTTAACCGTAGATTTTGTTGCATATGCAAGCACAAGGTAGCCTTTGTTGCGTGCGATCAGCGTGGATGACGCACAAAATAATTTACCCGATATTTTGGTCCGAGAATTATGAGGGATGATTCGTTTAGGAGGATAGAACTTCCGTCCCTGATCAGTGATGATCAGCCAAATCGACGCCGAATGCTAGTGATCGGAATGCACTAATCCAGTGGATTCAATAACGTATTGAACGTTGGATTAGCCGAACGCGAAATAGAAGATATCCAAAGACACTCGATTTCGCAATGCTCTTATAATTCAAGGAAATACGCGCAATTCCAATCAATATCGATAATGAATATGAAAATAAAGGCAGATTTGATTAGTGGGATCAAACGGCCGCACTAGGAAATATATAGAAACTATATACGCCTTGTAAATACTACGTTGAGAAAAGAGCTAGCGTTCTTGGCGAAATCCTAAACCAATCTGACTGGAAAAAGGAGTGGGGGCTGAATACGCCTTACATAAAACCAGTCAGGGCACATAAAAATGGGTGCGGAGAAAAGACTAGCCTAGTCTAAACAAAGAAGGCCCTGGAATGCAATCCAGGCCATAAGAAAACTAGTGCATAAATAAGCATGTATAAACGAAATGCATGAATTGCGCAATCTGAAAAAGCATTTCGTAACACCTTGTTGCCTTATGCAGGCGTGGCAATGCGTAGTCAGACATGGCGGAAAATTTAAAATTCGCTAGTATAGTGAGGATGAATTTGCATGGAATTTTCATTGAACCTGTTTTGGCTGGCAGGATCATGATGTTTGAATAGTTATCCAATCATGAATATCCGGTTTACTAACCTAAAAGGGTCTCCGAAGAGGCTTTTTTCGACTCCTCCCTGGAAACATTTTTTCAAACTTGCTGATGCACCAGGAAAATGAAAAAGAGGTGATATAAAAAATAGGAAAAGTTTAAAATAACTTCTGAAAAACGTAAGCTTTAGGGTGAGCTGGAGTGCGTAAAAGCCCCTGCCTGTGGCCCTGAAGCTTACGGCCCTGCTAATAGGGTGAATATAAAGGAAGGCCAATGCAAAAAATACGTGCAGATCACAGGTAAAAATGTACACCTTTTGAACATGGGGTGGATAAATGCGTTGGAAAAAATGATGTTTGACAACAGCATGCCAAGGGGAGTAATGCCAGTAATTTGATAGCGAAATAAATCTCGTATAAAAATGTACACAGGCGCTTTTTGTCACAACTGCTGATTTCAAATGGATGGCACTTGCATTTACAGTACGCTGATGATCAACACTCTCATGAAGTTGGTGAAGGGTCATCCTTAGAACATTTTCCTGACCAGCAGTACATCCGTTAACTTGACAGCGAATGTTTGAATCACGTATTGTAATAAAATTGCACTCGTAGAATGTGCTGTAGCATGGAGAAATAAATTTCGGAACTGCTTGATCGTGTCACAATTCTACTCCTGGCTTACTGTAGCCGGAGCGATTATTGTAACCAAGAAGACGTAGGCAATGTACAAGGTTGTATTTGAATAGCCAAATATATGAACCCAACACCAAAACCCACGAGTGCACAAGACCAACCCCGAATCTCGCACTGACCAGGCTGACCATCGAACGATGCGCCTCACCCGTAATAAGGGCAACCAAGGTCATTTATGGCCTTGGCAAGGAGAGAATTTCTCCTATTCATGACAATCGTAATGTTTCAAAAATGGGCACATTGCACTGATACCAATTCTGCTCACAAGGAAAGATCTAACGCACAGCTAAAGTGAACCCAGAAGACCTTTATATCAGTGATTTCTCATTGAACCTCATCTGTGCACTGATTATGACCATCCCTAAGGCACTTGCAATCCATAATTCGAAATATCAGATAGCAAATGGGGGCGTAGAACCGGAATAATGCTGCATTCTGAATTCTCCAGAATGATGTCCAAAATAAATACGATTTTATTCAAATTGCTGAAGAGCATATGAATAAATCTAGGTTGCAAGAATAGATTATATGTGCAAATCCGCTGAAAATCACAGCCTGATCATAATTGGAAGCATGTCTTGTAGCAATACTTGGAAATCATGCGGTTACAGTTAGCCCATGCCGCATGTGCGCCACTTTTAGCAGGGCCGTAAGCTTCAGGGCCACAGGCAGGGGCTTTTTCGCACTCCAGCTCACCCTAAAGCTTACGTTTTTCAGAAGTTATTTTAAACTTTTTCCTAGTTTTAACAAAATGGTACCGGATCGGCCATGCCTGCTTCACAAGCATCCTCAAATGGGCGCCGACTTTTAGTGTAGTGTCCTGTGAGGCATACCACTTCGCTCTGTTTATATTATGTCTCCCGCTTGCTCCCGGCTAGTATACTTCAACAGGGCTCACCCATTTGCAAACAAGGAAATTTAGTCCATGCTCCCCCACTGATAATTTTTCAAATTAAAAATCTTTTTTTAAAAATGTGTGTGTAATCCCGGGTAGTATAGTGGTGAGTATTCCCGCCTGTCACGCGGGCGACCGGGGTTCGATTCCCCGCTCGGGAGATAACCTTTTTACATTTTTGACCAGATGCTGCACAGTGTAGTGGTAAGAGCTTCTGGCTTTCTCCATGACACGTGGGTTCGAGTCTCTCTGGCGGTTTAGAGATACCTATATGTTTTTTTTTGTGTCGCTGACTCCCTCGAGTTACCCGTCCAGGATATTGGGACAGATGTAAAGCAAAACATTACTGTTTGCTTGGATTTTGCCGGGCATTTTCGGTATGCTCAACATGAAGTTTCCGATGACCATTTCACTTTTGTAATGCAGAGAACAGTTTAATATCAATTAATTAGATAATGAGTGATAAATAAATGGGATTGAAAGAACAAAGATTATCAATGAACCCATCACCAAATGTACCCAATCACAAATCGCTTTATCAAAAAAAATCATTGCTAACTTCACAGAATTCCGCTAAGAAGAGCTGAGGACAAGCACAACGATTTCAATTCATTCACATCCAAACTGGGGCATTCCAAAGCGATGGTCAAACA
>JAQIWJ010000759.1:0-16497 GCA_034695185.1 Discolaimus major
GAATTCAGAAATTTTAAGACCCGACCCGGCCAAACCCGCGGGTCACCCACGGGTCCGGGTCGACCCTGCCATCCCTAGGCCTTCTGTCGTGTCAGTCTGGTTTATGCCCAGTAGCATTTCGTCTACGCCCCCCCCCTTTGACTAAACATGTGGATATCATAGGGGCAGAGTCAAATAGAGGAAAACCTTTTTCTAACTATATGTTTTTCAACAATAGTCGAGATGAGAGGGTTTATGAACCCTCTGGTTGACCAGAAGAAAGATGAAAAGATGGGTCCTCATCAATAAAAAAGATAAGAAAATTTGTAGGTAAACTTTAGCAAACACAGTATGAACTACTAGACAACAGTCAAAATGAGGAACAATTTCAACACCGCGACTCAAAGCATGGGAATGTTGTTTACTGCCTATTTTCATTCACCTCACGTGACTGTTCACGAATTTCAAAGTCATGACTCATTATTGCGCAACAGGCAATCAATCAATGTGCTGCCCCAAATACTTCGATTTTGGACCAAGATATCTTTCAGGCTATTCAGATTTGACAAAAAGCCGTTTTTCTGTGCTCTTATTTTTCTATGCTCACGTCAGTGAGCAATTTCTTAGCATGGGGGTAACCGATAAATATTCACTCCTCATTCGAAATTGCGACCCTCGGGTTAGCCGTATCTTGCTGTGATTTTGGGACCTTTTGTTAGCCGTGCCCTTGCGGTTACCGTATATTTCCCGCCTTTTTCTGCTATGCTGGCCACGGGCAAGCGATTTGAACTTTGATGTAAGCATTTCCAGGCTGTGCGGACCAATTGACTTCTGGACAATTGACCGCTGGAGTCAACTGTCCAATGCGGGCCAGCTGCTGTCATTGACCAGTGGAAATAGCTGTTTTCATCGATTATTTTCTGGATTAGTGGTCAAATCCTCCTTATTATAAATTCCATCGCCTCTTTTACTGCATTCCTATTTCTGAGGTATAATTTCGCAGGGTTTTACATTTTACAAAACTGAAAATGTGATTTT
The DNA here is from genome assembly GCA_034695185.1 of Discolaimus major. Lineage (NCBI taxonomy): Eukaryota > Metazoa > Nematoda > Enoplea > Dorylaimida > Qudsianematidae > Discolaimus > Discolaimus major. The sequence goes on from JAQIWJ010000759.1 coordinate 1,018, forward strand.
CAGAAAAATAATGGATCACAGCGATACGGATGAAGAAGAGGGACCAGATGTATTCGAAGTGGAAGAAATCTTGGATATCCAACTGATAGAGGTAAGTGATTTATTCAGTTTAAAAATTCTGAGCAATAATATTCAAGGCGCAAATGACAGATGCCATTGTAAAAATCAAGAAACTTTTGCAAAAAAATTGCAAAGTTTAAAATCTGTTTTTTAGGGCGTCACGAAATACAAAGTACGCTGGAAGAATTTTGGGCCAGCCGACGATACTTGGGAACCGGAAGATAATGTGAGAAATTGTTGGGAGCTAGTCGAAAATTTTCTCGACAAGAAAAAGGTACGGAAAATTGTCCTGCGTTGGATACGGTTTGATAAATGAGTGATTTTTTTCAGAAAGAAGAAGAAGAAGCCAAGCGAATAAAAAAAGATGCCAAAAAGAGGAAGAACGACGTCAGTTTGATTCGTACTCCGCATACCGAACCATTCTACGAACAATTGCGAAAAGAAGAAATGGCTGGCACGTCGAGCAAGAAGAACGAATTGGTAGAGAAGAAAGCGAAGATCAGCGAGAATACAGATGCGGCTATCGTGAAACCGAAAGGAAAGGATCCGGAATCCGTTGGTTCAACGCAGCATCATCAAATGCCGAAAATGAAAACGGAGAAGAAAAAGGACCATCCAAGCAGCAAACGTGTCGGACCATCCGCGACCGTGGGAAAATCGAATTTTCGCATCAAGATAAAGAAACTGGAATCAGCTCAACCAGCGAAACGTAAGGAGAAACCAGTGGAATCAGGCCATGACAAAGTTCCAGAACAGTCGGTCAAAGGTCGAGATTTGGATCAGAAACGTGACAAAGTACCAGCAGAAGTGGAATCAGCTCGGCCAGCGAAACGTAAGGATCAGCAGTTGGACTCGGACCACGACAAAGTACCAGAACAGTCAGCCAAAAGTCGAGATTTGGATCAGAAACGTGATACAGAACCAAAAGTCTTGAAACCAGGCGGTTCTGGTCCAGAGAATACGCCAGTCGGGGAGGATCAAGGCCAGAACGTTGCTCAAACGTTGAATTGTAAGTCAGTTTGTTTTTTCCCCTGAGATCCATGGACATCATTGATTTTTTCAGTGCGCGTACAATTATGCATGGCCGTTCAAAATATGGACTTGAACTCGGTCAAGTGTATATTGCGATTGGACAACGTTGGCGCTTGTCAAGTTTCCGGAGCAGGTAAGCTTATGAAATTCATGTTAGAACGGTTAGAAAATACGAATTACTATTTCAGGCGAAACGTTGTTGATGAAAGCGGCTTCGAACAAAGAGAATGCGCATGGCGATAATTGCGCAATCATTGAAGCCTTGTATGACGCTGGGGCTCGGTTGAATATGCAAAACAATTTACGCGAGACTGCCACAATGATCGCGTGCCAAAAAAAGGTATGAATGTGATTTTTGTTTATTCTCGATATTGATCCTACTCTTTTTTAGGGATCTCTATGTTGCTTAAAGAAATTATTGACGTTCGCGCCAAATTTGAATCTGATCAATCGTCGGAAAGAGAATGTTTTGTTCATGGTAAGTTTGAATGAACAGTTTCTGGATCGATTTTAAGAGTAATCTATGTTTTAGATGGTTAAGCGAAGGCGGCTAGATATGGTCAGCGAATTGCTGGCTCGGGGCGTTGAGTATGGCCAGAGGAACGTCGATGGTCAAACCGTTATGGATATTATCGATGACCAATTGAAGAAGAATCCGCAGGTGGTGGGTTTGAAGCAAATGCAGGATATGTTGAATGAACTAATCAATAAGTAAGCGATAATTTTGTATTGTGATAATTACTATAGTTCGTATTGTTTTAGAATGGAGACCGCCTTCAGTCCAATTGTGAGCTATTCGTGTGGCCAAATGATCATTCCAAAAACACCGTTATTCCATTTACGTTACTTCTTATTGGCGATGAACGATCGAAAGGTGGTGATTGAATTCGATCAACCTAAAGAATTACAAGCAGGTATGAATTGGTTTTTGACTGATATTTTGCATAATAAGCAAAGAACTTTCATCTATTTGGTTCATGACTGACGCATGCTGAAGAAATCGCTATTTCAGGAAATTACGTTTTAATCACGTTCATTGGCGTTGGGAAATACGGCGATACAATCGAGCTGCATCCGAACGGTCAGGACAAATTGATCGATAAAGTTCATCTGAATCGGCGTCTTCAGGATGACGTGACAGTAAGATTTTTCTATTCAAGTCTGGGTCTAGTCTTAAACCATCCGTCTTTCAGATGTACAAGACACGGGCTGCGTTCTCATCTCGGACCAATACGCTTCACGTGAGTGGAAATCGATTGGAGATCGCGTTTCGATCCAAAGTAGAGTCGAAGGTAAGAGAAATCTTTTCTGTCTGCTGATATGAGTAATTGCATGTTTCAATTTCAGACTCTGATCATGGTCCGTACATACGCATGCGAAATAGCACCACAATGAACGAGAATATTCAGAATGAGTGGAGTGGGTATGATTATATTTGTACTTGTTACCAAATACTTTCTGTCGCATGTAATCATGGCGACAGCATTTGATTATTTTTACTAGAAAGCGTGCATATGTTTCTTATTGTATAGCAAGTGTTATTTGCTTTATTTTATAATTCATGATGATTCTATTGTATGATCTTATGTAAATCATTGTAATAAAAACAATCAGTGAGATGATGAGATGTGTGCGTAATAGTGGCAGGCATAATCTTGTGCCGAAATTTGCCAATAATGTTTACTGTATTTGTGGATTCAGAATCAGATCATCTATGTACTGGTGCAAAAGCTTGATTTTGACCAGCAATTGGCCCAGAATAATATCTTGAGGGAGAAATGTGTATGTGGTAGTGACCTGCCTTGGTGCCATGGGGATACTTGCTAATGATGAATACATGGGAGGTTGTTCATGGTTGGAATTTTCTGGTCCTGATGGGACTTGACTGATAACAGCACCTAAAACACATATGAGATGCGAATTTACAATAGACACTTTTTCATGGTAATTCTACTGCTGCCAGTCGTCAAGCGTAACAAGTGCCAGATTGCGCAATCTTGCAACAGGCGCTTACCTGGCATTGATGCAGAACTGTATCGAATTCGAGTCTGACCTTTTACAATACGCTTAATATGATCATAAGTCAGAAAACAAAGGCATTCCAAGATTAATAATATGACGGGCCCGCATAATGCAAATATAACCCCAACAGTAGTTCCGCAACTGCTTTCTTTACATTGGAAGTTTTCACCAATAGCGAAGCCAAGAACCCAACCGCCAACTCCACCAATTACTAATACAGGGATGGTAAGACACGTAATTAGATAGCATTTTTTACAGCCCGGCCATGAAAACGTTGTCCAGAAAGCGTCCCACATGAAAAAGTCAGCCATTGTATTATAACTGCAATACTGACAATATTCCTGTGTACATTAGGATTGAAAAATCCAGTTTTTTCACTTTGTCTTCTCACTGCTCATGTTTGTGAGGAACGCCTTGACTTTTTCCTCGACATTCTTGGCTTGAATTTTATTATTTTCAACCATTAGGTTAAACTGCCAAAACTGACATCACAGTTCAACATGAATCATGCATTTGCAAACCTCTACGTTACATAATCATGATCTATTCTGAGGAACTTTTTGAATTCTGTTTCCATGAAGACACTGGCTACTCGAACCGTGAGCAGATCATTTGCAGAAAACCATATATCCAACGATCAGCTCAAACGATGCAGAAAATTTTTACGCTGAAGTCGGAGATGCAATTCTGTCCAACAACTGGACCAGAATATCCTTGAGGAGTAAATGTATATGTTGTAGTGACGTGGGTCGGTCCTGTCGGGGCATTATCAGATGATTGAGGAAGTGCTTGGCCTGTGAATGACTTTTCTTGGCCTGATGGTAGTTGTGTAAGTGTAGTTCCTAAAATGGGATTCAAATGAACTGGGACAATTACAATATTGGACATAATCTCACCTGGGGTAGGAGCGGTACTGACATACTCAGGTCCAGCATGACGTTTATGATAGCACACAGCACATTGTAGTTCGATCACGAGACCAATACAAATTAAGAACAATGATCCACAGGAACCAGCAGCAGCAGCAAGACCTCCGCCGAGTAACCAGCAAGTATCTTGTTTACATTTGTAATTCCCTCCAACAGAAGCTCCAATAAACCATCCACAACCGCCACCGATTATGAATGCACCAATGGTAATGATATAAATCCAATATTTACTTACGGCCCATGTTGGCAGCCAGTAAGCAGATGGAATTCTGCTTTCTCAAAATGGAATGCAGTGCAGCAATCTATTCTCGCAATGCTACGTTGGAGCAAACAAGTTTTGGAGACTTGTTCTCAATGCTACTCCTGCCAGGAATGGTTTTATTTTTGCCTCAGGAGTTGGAAGAATTCGATCAATACTCAACTTGGTCTTGCTACGCTATATTTTCTATGTATAATTACCAAATGACTGGACAAAATGATATCACAGCCAGTCAACGAGATACATATGCATGAACATGAGCAGATTTGGTACAAATAAGAATTCTGATCAAAATATCTTAGCTCGTTTCCACATAGACACTGGCCAAAGTGCCTTGCACCATTTCAGATTCATAACCGACATAAATGTTCAATGGAAAATTCTTTACACATGACCGTGAGATTGATTCTAGCCATCTTTTGCTGCCGAATATGCAGAAGGAATAAATGTGTATGTGGTATTTATTTGTACTGGTCCCATTGGAACAGCAGTGGCTGCTGCATATGAAGGCGGTTGACCACCGAACGAATTGTCTGGTCCAGATGCCACTTGTGTGACTGTTGCATCTGAAAAAGGCGTCAAATAATGACCATGCTACTCTCAATCAAGCAAAGCTTACCTGGCATTGGAGTGCTAGCGATATATTGGTTTTGCGGAATCTGACATTTAACATACACCACCAGACAGACAGTAACCAATAAAGGTAATCCGAAAGATCCACCTGTCGCAGCAAGAACACCACCGAGAAACCAGCAACTTTCCTGTTTACATCTGAAACTCGCTCCGACCGAAGATCCAATAAACCAACCACTAATTCCTCCAATTAACAGCGAGGCAACGGCCAGAAAATAACCCCAATTTCCATTGCTCATTATCGACATCGTCTTACAAAAACTAGGTTGGCAAGAGTGAGTGCAATTTATACTAACGTAGCCTACATTGGATGATGAATTTTGCGGTAGCTGTGCTCTCGTCAGTAGCTGTTGACTCTGCCTCGTGACAAGGATTTCGATCGATATTTCACAACTGGATGTAAGGTGCAATTGCTGTTTATACGAAAGCGCATACGCATTTCTTTTTGCTAGCCTTGATGAATGACGACAAAAGTTCAATTTCGATGCATAGAGTAGCAGCCAGTAACATCAGATTGAAAAATGCAAAGTGATCAATGCTGGACAAGGCGACAGATGCATTGGTGATGAACAGATGATTATGCGTTTTGACAGAAATTCCATGGCAATCGTTAAGAAAGCATTTTCCAATGATACTTCATCAGTATCATGCTGCAAAAAGCGGCCGTTGTTCATCATAACAACTATTCAATCTTGGCATATTTATGCAAAGCATACACCGATATAATAAATCTTATCACATATGACTCATATCAGTAATAATCGTGATCCCATTGCATTGAGCATACTGTATGCTCAGAGGCGATCGAAAGCACCTTTCCAGCTGGAACATAATGTCTGCATAATCGTTCTCATTACGTCATTTCAGCTTACATATAATCCCAACTGCGCAAATTTCGTAATAACCACTGACACTTCATTACGTGGTTCCTCATCAGCATTTGGTACCAATTGATCATCGTATGAGCGATGGAAAACGTCAGTTTTGACCTATAAAAGGCCTGATCGTTTTGAAATTTTAGCAAGGCTGGATCGGTTACCTGGCCAGCATCACTGGACTGAGTAGTGATCAGCACTTGGCCAGGTGATATGCGTATTTCTCCAAAGTAATCACCAGAAACGCATTCTTGTACGATGATTGAGAAGCCCATTTGGCCATTGCTAAAATGCGTTAGCCATGATTACTATGCATAATGTGATGATCGCAAATAGTTGATTACTCCTGATCTTTAATTTCAAAAGTAGTGGCCGCAATAAATTGCTCATAGCTTGATACCGTATCGGTTTTCTTGATAATATTATCTAAAACGTGAACTACTAGCGATTTCAAACCAAAAAGCCATTACAGTATGCTTGCCTTTCCCACAACACAAAACCACAAATGATTTTTCTGATCCAAATTGATCCTGTAGCGATTGCCAGAATTCATGTGCTGTGCTGGATTTGACGCTGACCGATTTCAAGGAATGCTTTGATTCCTACAATTTAATTTCTACTGCATTGCATACTTTGCAATGGATAATCCAAGAATGTACTTCAATTTCCAAACCATTCGGTGTGATAATGAATCCTTTTGCAACGGAAAACTGCAAAAATTGAGGATGCATTGCTGAAATATAGTTATCTGTATGTGCGGTGCTTACTTTTCCTTGAAGTGACCACAATTGCGAAATCTGTTGGGCTTTCTGACCAACAAAATTTCGACAGAGACCAATTCTATGGCCAATTGGAACCAATGCGAGCGTTTTCTCCAATGGGGTCAATTCATTGAAATCTAAAAACCTGTGATTAAAGCCTTGTGATCATTATGATTTCACATTCCTAGTTATCTCCAATTGCTGCACACAAGCTGTAACTGGAAAAATAGCCAAATCATACCGGTTTCATCCGGATAAACATCAGCATCTTTCAATGCATTCCGATCATGCATTTTCATACGCAAATTCTTGTACTCGAATTCACTGAACCCATATCCAGTCTGGCCATTCAACTGGATTTTTACGAATTGCAAATTGGAATGCGATGGCCAATCAACGCCATTGTAAACCGATATCCGATCTTCGACGTGGATTTTCAGGAAATATGATTTTGTGCCTGCAATAAGTGCATATTGCGCAATTGCACCTGCAGAATGCATTGCGTCCATTTGCTATAGCTGCTTCTGATCAGAATCATAAAATTTACCAGCATAGAAAGAAACGTTGAAATCGTTAGGAGGCACCCTGTCATCACCCAACAGGGCCAAATCGATACTGCACGATTTGACTGGCCAAATTTGGCCAGATTTATCGCCAACATATCCATAAACCAGGCTAAAAATGGCTAATTTATTGCAAGCATTGCTTCCAACGCACTCGAGAGTTACTGTTTGATGCCTTCCTTCATGCATACAGCACCGATATGGAAGAACTCGCCATCCTGCAATAAATCTTGCATTAAGTTTAGCCATTACAGTAAAAACTGAACAGACATCTGTGATGCCCATATTGGCAGTGTATCTTTCATAATGGGTCCAGTCTCTGGGTCCTAGAACAAGGCCATGTTTCGGTACTCTGGGCATTGATGCCCATAAGCTCCATACCAGAATTATGATCACGCATTCCTTTCACATGCATATCAACTGTTTTGCCTTGATCGAAATTGATCTGACCAACCATTTCGCCCCATTGCTCATATCGCGTTTCATGGCCTCTACAAATTACCGCAATAATCAAAATCAGTGCATTCAGCAAGCCAGTGTCACCTTGCTGAATGCTCTTTCAATTGCTGAAAGAATTCCTTGGACCAATACTGATCAGCCATACCAGTGGCTATCAAATTCGCATGCAATTCATGATGGAAATAGAAAGGTCTTGATATGGCACGCCATCTGCAAAGGTTCTTTGGAGAATGCATCATGCATATTCCCAAAATCATACTCGAATTCGAATTTCATCAATACCAAATCAAGGCTAATATCCCCATCTACAGTGCGAACACCTTTTCTCATCCATCCATCGTAACTGATTTTCCATGTTTTCATTGGTTCCACAATCTCAAATTTTAGGCCACATGCGGAGAATGCATTTCTATCAGCTTTCAACAGAATAGCATTGGGATGTTCAGGGTGTGAATAAATGTTTGCACTGTCATTTTCATCTATGATTTTGAGAAGAAGCCAGAATTCGGCTATTCCACCTTGTCGACGCCCATAACGCAATAGAATTTGATTGCCTTTATCATCGCTACCTTGAAATGCGATGGCATCGTTGGCCTGAAAATGGCTGATTTATTGACTTTTTCAGTACACTGAATTCATTGCCAGTGATCTTTGGATGGATGGTCTCTGATCAATGCATGATCACTTTAACGATCAGTGTACACAGATGATCACTGCAGTGACCAAATATCTGATTACGCTAGTGGTCAGTTCACTGCCGCAGCTGTGAAGGCTAAGCACTGAACTGATCAAATTATCTATCACTGATCGATAACTGACATTCAATGATTGCTATCATAATTAGCTGCCTAAGCCTTTCCCTCAGACTAATGTCTCACTGCATAAACTGAAAGTTTGTGAAAAATTATGACAAAATCACTCACGTGTTCACCAAAAATATGCAACGCCTGTGGCTTCTCCATACGTTTTACCAGAATAGCCTCATTTTTCAAGTGCAATTTTCTGTTTCGCCTTTGTTGAATGGCCACTAATGCCCATGATAGCAAATATTTCACAGTTCGGAAACAGCCTGAAAGCTGATCATTACTTTTGGAGAACACGGCATACCCAATCTCATTACTATTGCTTTTATATGGACTATCATTTTCCCACTGATATGTACAATATCGAATAAAATATTCATTGAGGATAATGTAGGCAAATAAAATGAATGAAAGGATCCATATGAAGCAGCAAATCATGATTTTTGGATAATAATTTTAAAATTAAGGTTTTACTCAACATAGAAGGTAGGCGAATGCTAACTTGTGGCAGCAATGTTTGCATTGCTTATCTGTAAATCTGGGCTAGCTTCGCTTATGTCCTTGCACGATGGTTGGAATGCTGGTGCTTTTCAGAAGCAAAAATTTGCATTTGAACAACGATTTCAACACGAAGTAGATGTAATCGAAAGAAACTAGTTTCGGCCAAGGCTACCAGGCGCATCAATTTCATTATTCATGTCTTTGAAATGACAAATTCAAGCGCATAATCGCATTGTAATGTCTGACCATTGTGAAGTTAGAATAGAATTTTTTAGATAGTACAGTACGCTTTACAGTATGTCATGCATGATGTTTGCTGTCTTGTGGAAACGATACTGTTGAAGTAGGTAGCAGTGCTACGTTGATGAGTCCCATCCCAACTTGACGCAATAATCCGTCAAGCAACTAACCTTCTCTCGCATAAACTTATTTCTGAAATCAGCGTTAGTATGGATTTTCCCTGTGCCAAGGCTGGTTTTTCGGGAACAGGCGTTCTCACTCAGCCAGCAGTAACTTGGCAAAAGCAAAGTCATTCACGGCTAACAGCTGGGGTTCATAGCCTGAAGAAAAATGGCATCTTCACGCTTTCCAACATTCGCTCTGGGCAAGAGTTTGCGGTGTCAGTTTACTTCAGGCGAACTTGTTTAGGCAACATTGCATAATTTCTATTTTCGGAATCGTTTCTTTGTGAAGATTTTATTCATTTCGGAAGAAATCCGTATGGAAAAGATCATCCATTGACCAATGGCTAGTGTGTAATGCTTTCTTTCAGATTGAATCACCACGAAAGTCATTTGGTTTGGTATCATTGCCTTGATGAGCATTTTCCAGGGTCAGTGTTAACCTTGCTGAAATAATTGGCATTTGGCTACTTCTCGTACACTTTCAGGATGTAATTCCGTAAAATGCTACGACTGTCAAGGCATTAGTTGCAAATCTGGATCATGCAATGGGAACTACTGCATGAAGGTCATCAAGAATTCTGGATGTAATCCGGCGTTTTCCTGACATGTTGTATGGAATATAACAAGATGTATTCACTTTTAGCTGAAGATCACGATTGCTCCAATTCGGAAGGTGGTATACTTGGCGTCGGTTGCCAATCCGCTCCAAGGGCTTACCAAGCCAGTCAAGTCTGCGTTTGCAATACTGACTATTGCAATGCTGGATTCAAAATCAAAGCTATTCATTTCATACCAATGATCGTGATCAGCGTCGCCGTAGCCTTTATTGGCATGTTGGCGGCCTAAGAATTCAATTCGTCATCCAGCAGTAAATTTGTCCTCAGTGAATCACGAATGCTAGCTAGACAGACTCGCAAATTCAGTAGGACTTCGATAGTTATGTAGGATGGTCCAGGTATTTCTTTGCAATCATTATTTGGTATTGGCTTGTAGGATCGATTTAGATGTAATCCTAGTCATATGTGAATGAGAAATAAAGGAGCCGCATGACTGAAGAAAGAGGATTGGAAAAAAGGGTCAGAATAATCAAATTAGCAAAAACCGTTGCTATGCCTCGTTCGCCACTTGTACAAATAATACAAGGACGCGTCTGTTTATCCATATTATATTTTCGGGTGAAATTCCACGGGGGTATAGCTCAGTGGCAGAGCATTCGACTGCAGAAAGCGTACTGTATTTATACAGTACAAAACAGTAATCGAGAGGTCGCCGGTTCAACTCCGGCTGCCCCCTTCTATTTTGCCAAAATGCGATTCATCAAGTGGCTTGAGCCTTTTTGAATTTGTCACGTACCATGGTGCACTTTTTAAAAATGCAGGCCTTTTGAGATCTTTCGAATTCAAATTATGACTGCAGTGCGAGAAGAAATGAACACCCATAAAATTAAACCTGAACCGCCATAACCTGATCCCCCCATTCAAATAATGCTTATGACAAAACTGAATGAGCACAGGTGCTAAAGTATGGTTATTGATTCTCAGGTTAGGCCAAAAGACAGGAGGGCAGAGGGGATCAGCTTATGGCGGTTGAGGTTTACATTGGAATACAATACACAAATCATGCCATACAAACTAATCTACCTGTCAGAACTTAGAGATGGGACTAATCCAGACATCTTACAGTACTCATCATAATACGATAGAAATCTTTGTTACAAATGTTTCTTGCTAATGCTTTCTTGGGAACGGTACCATTGGTGGTGCTTCATATCTCTCAATTGGTGTTATTAAATCCACGACTTGTCGGAATTGATTTGATTCTGGTAATTGTGGTTCCACTGCTAATGCACCTGCTGGGACGCCAGGGTAGCTGGGTGGTGGCAAAATTCCTGGCGGAATAGTTACAACTGGCAAGGCAGTTTCAATTGGCGTCGCAGTTGGAGATGGCGGCAACAATGGGGCTGAACGCTTTTCACATGGGCAATACGTCTTATCTTGGCCTGGTCCTCCTGGTAGACCTTTCAGACCAGACGGGCCTAAATCGCCACTTTTCCCTATGTCTCCAAGTGGTCCCAATGGACCCGGTGGGCCTTGTGGACCAGTTTTTCCGTCTGGTCCTTTTGGTCCTTCTGGTCCTGCTAATCCTCTAAAAAGGCTTGAATGAATTTGAGTAAAGCTTGGTGAAAATAATTACATTTCTCCAACTGGTCCAGGTGGACCAGGTAAACCTTTTTCGTTGACCGCATCAGCTCCTGGAGGGCCTTTTTCGCCTGATTTTCCTATAATAATTTATGATCATTGATGAAGCCTACGGATTTCACTTTCTTACCCTTTGTGCCAGCTGTGCCAGGAGGCCCTGGTGGCCCAACGACAGTGCTCGGCGGTCCATCTTTTCCTGCTGCCGATGGTCCAATTGGACCCTTAGACCCAGGAGTTCCCACTGGTCCAGGTTTGCCTGGTTCCCCTTTTGCACCGCCAGGACAAACTCTGCATTTATCCGTTGTGGTAACACGGACATCAGATATCGCAATACCAACTGGACCCGTCTCGCCTTTTTTCCCATTCACTCCAGGTTCTCCGTCCAATCCTGATTCCCCATTTGGACCTGCAGGACCAGGTGGACACGGATTTTCTAGGAAATTATACGTCCTGCAGATGCAGTGTTGCACAAAACTCAGCTTACTGTCGTAGCACGGACAAGTTGAGGTTTGCCTTTTCTGAATATTCTTAGTTTTGGATTTCATAACGATCATACGGTTCCATGTATCCTCAGTCATCGATTTGAATTCATTCATACCAATATTCAAATCGATACGCAAATGTGAACTTCTTTGGATAATCACAGGCAATGATAGTACGCATATCAAACTGGCTGTCAAACTCAATGTTATTGCACCAGAAGCCAAAATGTCAGTTGCAGTCATACTTGTGAAATTCAGCAGTTGACACTGCTGTCAATGTGGATCATGGATCCTGTATATATTCAGGATCCAAATTTACGAATCATGACAAGTTCATTGGAGTGAATTAGTACGCATCTTATTCAAGTGCCCTTGATGGCATTACAATCTTTTTCTTTCCACAAAAACTCCAAGGCAGAACACGAAAACACGCGCCATTGACCATGCATGTCATTTTCTGACATTTCCCATTATGAAGTTCAGTACGTCTTATTCTTCATGACGATTGTAAAAGTCGGCTCGCCCTGGGCGAACTTTTGACAATTGTTTTATGACTGTTCATTGTTTTGTATGAAGGCAATTGGAGCAGGAAATGCATCTATCTGCACCTGTCACATGAATTGTACAATTGAAATTTCTGAAGTCCAGTGCGATATGCTCCAGACAGGAATGCACTTTCAGTTTTTTCAGGATACATAAGAATGATAATGGCTATGCTAGGAAATATGTCTGTGTCCATTATAGCGTGAAATTCCAAAATCAAAATCAAATGCAATAAAGCAATGAGTGTTCAGCAGACTTGAAGAATAAAAAATCAGTTGGTGAGGCATGCTGAAAGTGAGTTGAAAAATCCAACTGAATAAATAATAAGAGATAATCGAGAAGGCAAGATAATTAGCACATTTATCAGAGATCCTTATTATATGCCATTCATTGAAAGAAGTCAACGGAATCTATATGCTTCGCTCAGGCAAAAACCATTTTGAATCGATACTACATGAAGGAAAACTCATATGATGTGATCCCCTGTTCTATGACTTATGCAAATCTATTCCGTCCTGCCTACCAGGGGAATGCATACGTAAATGAAGCATTCACAACTGATGCCCTTGACATCCAGTTGAAGATCAAGTTGACGTATACTTGATGCAGATTGACATCGTTTTGATGGTGATGCGAAGATCAAGGTGATGCAGTAGCTTCAACTGCGAGCAATCAATTTGATATCTGTTTGATATCAACTTGATGCAGCGAATATCAATTTGATCACATGCTGAAAATCAACTTTGATGGCTGCATTTGAAGTTCACCTAGAGCATAAGCTTTAACGTGAAGCATCAATGTCATCAACGTCAAGTTGATCTCATTTACTTGATGCCTGCGATCAATTTGATCATCAAGTTGGTGGCATCAACTTGATAACTCTGCATCAATTCGGCATCAATTTGAACATCAAATTGGATGCTCGCATCTTCAAGTTGAAGCTAGATCGATCACCAAGTTGGTATCCTAGAACAACAATGTGATCATCAACTTGGCGTCAAGTTGACATCAAATGCATCATTTTTGAAGGTTTCATTTATGCGTCTCATATCATTGCAGTGCAAGGGTATGAGGATTTTCCTTTTACAGTATAACGTCCACTTCCGGTCCGGCTTTTGGAAATCATTCTCTTGCTAACCATTGAAGCAAGGAACCCCTTCAACATGTCGTCAAATTCCACAAGTATTACTTCACTCAAATTATCGATCGATGATCTAATCGAACGCAATTCTGTAACTGGAATCAACGCTGGTTTGAGCGTACTGGGCATTCTTGCCAATATCACTGTGTTTTTCCTCATTTGTAATAATCCTCCACTGCGCAAGAATTGTAAATATTTACAAGCAGCATTGGCAGCTGGTGATGCGGTGCTGTGTTTGGGTCAATTGATCAATTCCAGCATCAGCTTGGTCACTGTAAATTTATCGATACGTTATCCAAGATGGGTCTGCCAATTGCTAACGTCGCCCAGCGGAATAAGCATCATGTATTCTATGGTCATGACCGTATTCATAGCATTGGATAGATTCTACGCTGTCACAAAGCCAATGAAATATGGGAATTTGCCTAAATTCCGTATCTGTCTTCAATGCGTACTGATAGCCGTGATCATTAGTTTAGCATTTACCATCGCAACCTACATGGATGTGAATTTATTCCATTATCCTCAAGAATGTAACGGAGCCAGTAGTAGGAGTCCCAGATTGAGTGGATTAATCTCGAATTTCATAATTGCGTCTGGAATTTTGGTATTGATCGTCTATCCATCTACTCTCGTTGTCATGCGTTATAAATTGAGGAAATTGATTGGAATTTCTGATCAGGATAAGCAATCGTTCATGAAACAAGTGGAAGTTACTGCATCGATCACATTGGTAGTGATGGCTAGCTTGATTTTGTACGTGATCCCGAATTTGTTCGTAATCATATTGAAATCGTGTGGTGCATTGCAAGTGGTCACGTCCAAGGCACCCGCGTACATCGGTCTCGGATCAACAGTTCATTCCGGCATAAATTGCGTATTTTATCTGTGGAAAGATATGGGCATGAGAAAAGCATTTTTGAAATTCCTGAAAGGATAATGCGGATTGAAAGGGGATCAAATTATGCCTGCAGTTTTGCCTCTGCCGAATGCTGGAAAAAGTATTGCGCGGGTGAAGTGATGGACCTGAATATCGATCGATTACTGTAAGATACCAAATTCTGAAAATAGTCAGAATAGTCAAACCATGCAAACCATGGTCTTCGTATACAAACAGCACAGGGCCATGGCTGCTCCGAACAGTATTTGTATTTTGGATGGAAAATTTCAACGGGGGTATAGCTCAGTGGCAGAGCATTCGACTGCAGAAAGCATACTGTATTTATACAGTACAAACAGCGATCGAGAGGTCGCCGGTTCAACTCCGGTTGCCCCCTTCTATTTTGCCAATATTTTGTATCATATGGCTGAGACGGCTATTTTTGGGCATCTACAGGCGACCTATTGTGCTAATATCGTGATCACATGCAGTTCACACGAATCATCATTGTTCAAATCATCTGCTGACATAATTATTTCGTGACTAGATTGGATACTTCGTACTAATATCCTGCAAAATACAATGGTCCGATGAACACGCCATCAGTTTATTTTCATCAGGTTTGAGTTGTGTTACCTTTTTCCAATTTCCATTTAACAATCGGAAATAGCCTAATCCTTTCTGAAAATCACATGCAGTTCTAATGCGTACTTTGCGATCGAACTTAATTAGAATCACGTTTTCGTGACCAATGTTTAGCATATGAGCAGGTGTAATCTGTTTTTGACCTGCTGAGACGAGGATTGTCCAAGGATGTCCAACTATTCATGGTCTTATTGGATAAGTTGCCAAGCCAAGTTACAGTACTGTGCAAAAGTTTATACGCACAAGGACCTTGTACGCCTTGTATGGTCATACATTACCTTGTACACTTT
>JAQIWJ010000760.1:0-16491 GCA_034695185.1 Discolaimus major
TTCATTAATTATCACATTTTACACTATAATTTCTTAACTGATAAGCATAAAATCAAGTCAGAATTGCGTTTTAACACTGCTGACATGAAAATTTTGCCATATTTTTGATATCTGTATTGACTTTTTGGCCAAAAACTGGTACTGGTCATATTTTGGACGGGTCCGGGTCGGGTCAGGTCAATGAAAAATTTATACTGGCGGGTCGGGTCTGACCTTGACGGGTCGGATGCGAGCCAAAAATTTTGACCCGTTGCCATCCCTAACGGCCAGTTCATTTTTTCTGTCATTACAGTAAGCTGAGTATGCGCAAGTGCATTGCCTGCATTAGTCGAATTGCAAATAATGTTCTGTAATGATTATTGCCAGTAGCAATGTATCCAAGCTTTTACTTTTAGCAAGAAGACAATTATAGCAATCTTGTGCTTACATTTGTTCTTCAGCACACCCTTATTTTCGATGATCCAAAAACTGGAAAATAAATGGAAGATTTTGCATCGGATAGACAGATCCAGATTTGGCATGGTAATGGATAAAGTTCTAGAATAACTTTTGTAAACATATTTATCGTTCAGCATGTGCATAGTCGTCATGACCACTGGCCATAAAAAGAAAGGCGAGTAAAATATCCGTTCCTTCCTTTCGGGCCTGCAAAGTGCATAATGCCTCTATTCCAAGAGTTCATTTTGAAAAGAAGTCTCCAACCAAATCGAGGTGTTGCTGAATTGAACCGGTAAGGTCTTGATGGAAAGCAAAAATTAGCATATATTAATTGCGGAAATTACCCATAAATGTGCAAAGGAGAAAAACAAGTGAACAGACATCGGGTTAGGATTGGCAGAAACCAGTTGGGCCATGCATTTTATGATTTTTCCAGTATTCTGTTATGGAGAAGCAGGTTGGAACTAGCTGGATAGAGCGTTTGGATACTGGTGACTAGTGCTCACATCAGTGAAGATATTGTTCTATAGCTGCTGACGGAAATTTGTATGATTGTTTTTCTGCGATTTGCAGTTGTTTGGTATACCAAAATAATTGCATTAAAGGGAAGGGTATAAGATCAGCAGTGATGTAGCCATTTGAAGCTTTGTCACCCCTGCTGCCGGACATCGGCTCAGATCAAATTATGTTTCGCGAAGCAATCTGACAAGCGAAGCAAACCATTTTCCCAAGACGTTTATTCCCAAAGACTGAAAGCCCTGTGCATTATCTCGTACAGGATCACAGTTCATAAGTATTTTTGGTGTGTGAAATGAGAAACTCAACCTGGTGTCCCTAGTCCAATGCCAATCAGCGATTGTGATATTGTTGCTGATATCACATCAAGGCAAACATGATTGAGTATAAACAACATGCTGTATCCACTTCCTGATGCGCTCTTGGACTTTTGAGCAACCAACATATGCCAAAATCGAGCCCGACTGAACTTTAAACGGACAGTGGGAATGACCAGCTGAATACTGCTTGACAACGCCTATACATTGGTATTGTGGATTAATAAATCGCAAAATTATTTTGATGATACATTTGGTCCTACAGAAAATTTTTCCGTAGACCTGATATGAAATCTGACCACCGCAATTTACTCTATTCAACGACACATTCATCTCGCTCAAGGATAAATTTATCGTGGAACCAATTTTTGATTCTAACTTTTGCTTGCCTGCAAAATTTCAAATGAAAACTCGTCATGCATTGTCCTTGAAGTAACAGCTTGGGTCGGGAATGATATCGGTCGCAAGCAACTGAAAAGGTTATAAGTACTCAGCTATGAATATACTGAAATAGATACTCGTTTCCAGGAAACAACTTTGAAACGATACTCATGTAGCAATGGTACTGATGTAAGTTCATGATGCCACAAGAGTACATACAACCTTGATCAATAGATAAAATACGTACAATACGAACATCCGAACATGGCACACGTAACCATGTATTTCGCAAACATTATACATGCAGAACAAATAGAAAAACCATCGTATTCAGCAGTGGGTTGAATTGCAACTGTATGTCATATGGTCAAAGGACCAACCGGTTCCAAGTCACTGCAGGAGTCCATGACCTGTTTGATTCTGAACCCATACAATCGAGAATAACTGACCATCTGGCTTGACAGACCCAAAGAACATCGACTACACATTTATTTGTACAGAAGCAGAACTTAAGAAATGCGCACATGCCAATTTTTACAATGAGAAGAATGGCCCAAATGACCTTTACTTGTGATCTTTTAATGATCCAGCAAAATAATAGCCTGCAGTTTCGGAACATGAAAGTGACATTGCTAAAAGTTTTGCTTATCCATAATACTTCAGAGAAACGGAGGCACATGCAAGTAGAGAACTGTTTGATAGATAGAACAGAAGGCATATTCAACTGGTCTTCTGAAGCAACCACTGGACAGCACCTATACACAGCTGTTAATGACAACCCAATATGGCAATATCTCTTCAAAAGAACAGGCTATGAGTCCATCACCAGGTGCAATAGAAAATGAAGGTGTGGAGCCCGCTAGATGAGCCACCTTTCCCTGCAAGCGTTGAATTATTCTGGTGTTTCAACTTAACATGGCATGGGCACAAGATGCGAGGCGAGATTACATTACGTATCAACAACTCTCATCAACACCTACTGGCTATAAATATGATAAGAATAACCGAGACAATAGTCAAGAGGAAAATGAGACGGCCATTGATGACACATGCTGATTTTTTTGCACTAGCAATGTCGATTTTGAGCCTTTTCAGTCCACCAAGGTAATCTCCTCACCATCTGCAGTTGATTCATACTTTGCATTGAAAAGCGGATACATCTACTCCAGGTCATATACCTGCTTTGAAATAATGAACGCATGTGATATGACAAATTTTTGTCAGTCGTTCGCGCTGTGAGCCTTTTGAAAAGGGTGACATATTTGAGGGATGTATGGACCTTCATGACCTGTCTCCAGCATTTCAACTGTGAGATCCTGGAATATGGTGCACAAGGGAAATTTATAAGCGAGCCGTTCCACATGATGTTTGAAAAGATAATATCTAGTTGAAAAATATCAAAATGGAATCAAGACAACAATGTTCCCTGGAAAAATTGCTTGGTAACGATGCTATCACAAGCAATGCCGAATCAGCCACATATCCAAGCTCCATAGAAATTATGGCCGACCGAACACACATGAACGAATTGTCTCTGATAAGCGAAATGGGAAAATTAGCAAACGCAGCATAAAAATGCGATCAAAGTGGTTTCCGTGTGATCATCTATTTGGGATAATCCACCCTTACAAGTGCATTCAAGCACTGCAGGTTTTAGACTTGGACAATCGTAGGGTGGTCAGCGTATCAGCGCTCAAAGCCACACCAGTCGATGGGACAACCATACCTGAATTTACTGAAATGTGCATTAGATTATTGCTGAACACATGGATTGCGCCAAGTACTGTCTAAATTCACAGCAATAGTTATACATTCTGCAAGTGAGATTCTGTGCAACAGTCTAACGCCATCGATTCAATTACTGAAGAATATTTATAACGGTTATTGCTGAACAAAAACGAGACTTCGGTTTGGAATGCTGCATGGTTCATGTATGAGAGAAGGGCATTCATTTGCAGCATCTCCAAAAACGGTCAAGCATGGAAAACTGACTGACCAGTGGCTAGCTAATCAAACCAGAATGATATGATTGCTAAATTCAATTGGAATGTAACAGGGCAGCAGGGAATCTTTGAACCTAGTCCAATCCTGGGATACTGACTTCTGTACAGTTGCAAACAAACTTCTCAGCATGAGGAGGTGAGAATCTGTCGGCTTACAATCGCCTATTGTAATGTTTTTTGTACGTTTATGTACCTGATTTTCCTTTGCGTTGGAGGGCACATCAAATCCTGCTCTGGCATCATTATCTCAACAGGAAAGGGTGCGATTGGTATTCGGTGTGCATAACGGCGTTGCGACTGGGCAGTTATCATCCCATACACAAACACAGTGACTGGATCCAGCTGCTGAAATTGCTGACACGCCGTCATTGTTGACCATAATCAAAACCAATGCAACCTGGACAATATTAGAGGAAAATGTTGGCCCAAGTCCTAATTGGTCACATTTTATGCTGATAACGAGTCAATCCAAAGGTCATCACAGTTGAACACAACCACCAGAATAATATAACGTGACTGTGCGTTTTGTTGAGACATTTTTGCTGTACAGTATTTGCTTTATGGATTGCAGTGAAATAAGACTGATGTTGCAGTGCTGAATTGGGACAATCCATTTTGTCCTCACCTGCTGATGTCTTTGAGTCCCACAATCCAGTGATCAATTCACACAGGATAAGTCAATTGCCCACCACTGCAATCACTTGGTGCAGGCGTAAATTGCGTCCTAATCGCTTTCGGCTTTGTTCTTGTACACGAATGCACCCAATATTCAGAAAACAACCAACACGGTTCGCATGGGTTTCCAGGAATCGAGCATTGTCGACGACAGAATCGTAAAATCAACACTGGCAAAATCAATACAATAGCGATCACTGATCCAATAATGATTAATGGTAGGATAATCTTAATCTCTGATAAATCCGATTTGATTGGACCGTCGTCTTGTGGACCATAAAGCATTTCCTGTGCAAACCAGATATTTTCAGTTTTGTGAAAACACCTCATAAAGTGGGTAAACTTTGCACTCAAAAATCGCCTTATGGAAGAATAAGGACACAGAAAAACCAATTTTTCCACCTTTTCATGGGAGATACAAATCTATCATTCTTTGCCATCATTCAAGGCTGCGCTGGATGGGGCATTCGAGTATGTTCACTATGAAAGACTAGTCACCGCAGGAGACCTTGTTTCGAACAGTGAAATCGTACAGTACGTACAATAACAGAGCCATCAAAATGTTTTGCCTCATTTTGGAGTGGAGGTTTGCAATGGACCATGTGAAAATGTTTTCACTAGAAAGGGAGCAATTCTAAACATTTTTCATGAGGATACCATGAAAATTATGGGGATTTTTCAGAAGCATAAAATGTGCAGGCATCATCCCCCAGAGGTCAGAGTACAGAAAAACTACAGTCACTCAATCGGCTAATACAAATAGTGAAATCCACCCTCAGTCACGGCTCGCTTCAACGCTTTTCAAACTCCACATGTAAATGAACATTTCCAAGCAAACCTTCAAGTGCTGTTTGGACAAAATGGCCAACGTCTGGCTCAATGAAAACACTTCACAGTTCCACGGGGAGCACGAAGAGGTACAAACAGCAATATAATTTTCATGAGTTTCAATATTCATGATTCTGCTCATCATCGACAGAGGAAATTGCTTCAATTTGAAACCGTTCATGAATGGGCATGATGGGCAGTTGAATACGCCTGCCCTATTGGGCAGGGCGGGCATAAGTCATTGATCCATATACATTTGGATATGAGTCGTGGGAATATGAAAATAATAAGAGTTCTCTAGGGAACAAAGAAGGGATATGTATTGGCAGTTGTTGTGGTTTCAGATATGACAGATTTTGATTACAAATGAACATGTAGTAGTGAATTCAATGAGATAACAGACATGCCGATATTTGGATCATGTAAAAAATTTTGTGCAAATAAACATGTCCATCTTCTTATTCGCATAAAGATGGTATTCAGATTAATTCGTAGATATCAGTTACCTGTGCTTTTAGACCATTGCTTTGTCCAATTCTATTTGAATATTATGATTATTTTTTCGATCTTTTCTCGCTGATGACATGTCAAATTCAATACTGTGGATAACCTATGATGCCAAAATAATCATGCATTTCCACGAATTCTTTTACCAGCAGAAATCACCTTTTCTGTATTTCAAAATCATGACAGGGATTTGCTGATATGATTGCGCAGTAATGCCAAACGTGGATCAATTTTCGAACGCATGCGTCAGCCATTGATTTTCTATCGGCACTGGGATTAACCCAATGCCATTCAAAAAATTCCCGTTTCAAGCTCTCTCCAAAGAGAGGCTTGAAGTTGAGACGTACCTCAACAGTATGGGTAAAAACCGACGAGTTGATGTCTGGCTGGGAAGGTAATGGCTGGCTGCAGCATACGCCAGGGATTATCGTTTATTGCATATCGATTTTTTATAGCACCGGCGAATCAGGAGTTTGATGAAATTGAATAAAATTGCGCAATGAGCAAAAATGCGATAGGTAATCACAAAAAGATTCAACGGTATGAGTAACGATCAAAATCGTTTTCTTGGTTACACAAAATTGCGCAATTTTAAAAATTTAGTGCCTTATTGGCTTGTATAGTTTTAGCGATTGATGAAAGCAGCGACTTGCATGATCAGGATTTAAACGGATAATTAATTCTGGTCACGGTTATGATCAATAGCACTTCTCCAGAAGAAAAGCACGGGGTGGCATCTTTCTTCCAAATACAAAGCAACACTTTCGCCTTGTCTGGCTGCATCTGGTTATGGATCCGAATTCTGATCAATCCAATGTAAAAAAACGTTGCTGCTTATCACTACGATCAATATTCATTATCGGTACATTGATTGCGTTTATACAAATTTATTCATCCATCTATCTCATTCAACCATCAAGGAATATTCGAATCTCCAAAGTGAACGGTGCCGTTCATAAATTCGTATTCAATCGATCGACTCGAGTATTTGAAATCGATGGGAAACCGGTGATTTGGCAATATTGGAACGCTTATCCACCGCCGTTGTATGTGAAATTATTCGTGGAAGCGTTTCAATGTAGGAATCAAGAATTTCGCTCGATTCTAGTCCACGATTCGACCGTTCATGATTATTTCCGCGATTTCGAAATCGACGAAGACACATTTCGTGGACTGATACCTGCTCATCAAGCGGACGTATTTCGAGTCGGTATTTTATATCGATATGGCGGTGTATATGCGGATATCGACACGATGGCCGGAGATAAGATTTTTCCCATGTTCAAGAAATTAGTGGATTTCGATATTGTTCACCGCTAGTTGGTACGATTATCCGATCGCATTGGGAGCTATCGGACCGGTGCGTGCGAATTTGGATTACTTCAAGCTATGGTATGATCGCCAATTGAGCAAGATCAAATTGAACGGTACCAAAAATGGAGATCCATTCGATTGGCCGATTTGCTCGCTTATATTATGCCAATGATGAGCGAAGTGAATTGGACCAAATATTTATCTTACGATGGTCCAGGATCGGTGTTCAATGGGGTGGATCGAGGCATGATTTATCGCACGAACCGTGGCATCCGTTGGAAGAATCCAAATCCATGTATCCATTACGTTGGTCCCCGTATTTGTACCTTTTCGGATACAGAATGCGAGAAGTATGGATCAACACTACGGATATGAAGGAATTATTGCCAAAAAATTTATCAGTCTACTCGGCATTCATCGAATGCGCACTCATGGACTGTTATCAGGATTTTAAATTGGCGCTCGAATCGGATCCACATGCGAAAACGTTGGCCACTCAATTGAAAATTCTCGATCTGATTGAACCGTTGGAAAATTTGGATACGAAAGTTTGCGATCTCATCAATCAAAGGAATCAGAATGATACAAATAAGGCGAACTTAGGAATTTTATAATAAACTAATCGATTTTTGATTAATCCGATGATCAGATTTCAACTGGTTTGGTATGGGTATATTTTGTTTATACGAATGGACAAAAATATAGTGGTATAAGTTTTGAATTTAGCGGTTTTATATCCCAAATCTGGTTCAGCCCAGCCATATCTTTATTTGTGAATATGGAATTTGGTGATTTTTTGGTCCTTGATTCAGGCTTCCATACCAAATGTGAACAGTATTGCGCATATTTATGATTGGTCTGGATGATTTTGCATGCATAATTAGAATTATATAGACTGCCAGGGTAGTTGCAGTCCAGTAAGAAAAGTTGTCACTTTAGGGTCCGACATGAATATAAACAGTGTATTCTACCCTCACATGCACTGAACTGGAGAATAGAAGCAATCGGTACGAACGCCCTTGCCATTTATTTTTATCAATCGATATTTAGGCCTTGATTTCATGCTGCCAATATTCTGTCCCTGATTTCGAATCAAACCAATATGGATCAAGCTGGATATCTTGAATGCCTGCTGGTTGACCCTGTGATTGGCATTGATAAAAGAAATTTGAGGCATACAAGTATGCAGACAAATAATATGCAATCCCTTACTCACTCAGGATCAGTGCTTGCCAATGTCCCAGATGATTGAAAAATTGCCACTGAGAAAACCAAAGTTAGTAGCAACTGATTCATTTGACTGTAAATCAGAATACAATGCGATAACAAACGCCTGCACTTATATTGGATGCCCTCAACGAAGAACAAACGTTGATCAATGCTCTGGCTCCCTGGTGGAGCGGCTTTGATCTTTTTTCACCCTTGTCTTGGAGTGGAATGTCAATGTTTTATTTTTCCCATAATCAGATTGACGTCATGCTTCTTTCACGGATGGCATTTCACTTCCGCGGATATAAAATGAATGACGTTTCTGGATATCAAGGAACTCGATCGCCATCATCAGTAATATGCAGGGAATTCTTGAAGATTAAGGAAATATATTTTGGGCGGTTGCTTAGGGTCATGACTGGTGCTGGAATTCACTCTTTGCTGATAATAGATGCTGTGCTTGCTGGCATGCATAGTCCGTTTTCATTTTGTGACATGATATCTTACCATGGGAATCTTCCAAGGCACCATATCAGACACACCTTGCGAAGTATGCCGTTTGGTAGAGTCTGACACGCTGAAACCGAAAATCGCATTCCTAGCGGCTACATTTCCTTGGTCATCTAGATAATGACCATCAAAGTGGACCACTGACCAGAGCCAAATGGACCAAGAAGCACGTCAAATGAAAGCCTCTTGTCCACTGATACCAAATCTGTCCCTAACTTTGGCATATGCTGCCTGGTTCGATAGAAACTGGCCATTGACTAGCTACCTATTTGAAAAGCCTTCTGGAAAGGACAGTTCAAAATAGTTTCCAGCAGGGAACAGTCCTGAATATCAATGAATAAAGTTATTCCTCGAATAGGCTTGGGTAAAAACATGTTACTAGAAATTACTGGACAGGACAGTTTGTGCCACCAAAAGTTTCGTCAAATTATGCTGGAAATGTACGTATGTTACTGCAAAATACAATACTGGAATCCAAAACATTTGGAAGTGGAAAACCTGAAGTCATGCGTTATGTGCAATAAATATAGTAGATTGAAAAGCGTTATTGGAAAAATACATACGAAGGCAGGTTCTAGATTAGCCAAAATATTCCCAAATTGCTGAAATATTCCATTTTATGGATTATAAAGCTTAGCATCAAAACATTTTTCGATATATATATAATAACTTAGCTGGCATTGCAGAGCCGAATATTTGAATTGGTGAATACGTATTGATGACAGGCTATCTATATATTGGTAAGGTTCCTCTACCCCTCCCTCCACACTGATGAGAATCAATAGGTATTATTGTTGATCTTTGCAGCAATATTCCTGCAAATAATACGCAGTAAGTTTCACAAGCTAAACCACTAATTTTTGAGGAAAAATGAATATCCTATTGATAATGATCATGGCTGCGTTTCCGGCATCCTTATCTGCAGTCGAAGTGTACTACAAATGCAGAAATCAGGATGATTCCAAGTGGGAGTGGGGTCCAGGTGTGGTCAGTGGTAAGTGATATCTAATGTACCCATATGTATCAAATTTTCATATGCACCTTTTTTCATAGGCGACTGGATTAAGGAAGATGGAATCAGTTATTTTAAAGTCAGTTCGACAGAATACAATAAAGTCTATGATTTATGCCAATACGGATATAACAACACGTTGGGAAAAACGTGTCCCCGACCGAAAAACTGTGGCATCTGTTACACGTACGATTTCTGGATTGGTGATCTGAAAAGAACGGTCAAATGCGATGAAGACCACATTTAAACTGGGGCAATTTGGGGTTTTGATCATCACGCGCACAGTGATTTTGGATTAAGGGATTCGAAAGCGACACAAGAGGCAATGATTACACATCATTCTAACTGCACAGCCGTTTTGAATATCATTTTTCAGTGTATTGATTAAAATCACATCACATGGTGATAAAATAGTGAACTCATACAATGCATGGCGTTATCAGAATTTTATTCAGAACATCATACTGTACATATATAGCATACAAAATCCGAATTTCAAAAACTTGAAAAATTATAAATGTTTTCTGCATTTTCAAACGCCACATATCAATCACGATGGTCTTGCATTGGTGCGATCACCACCAGTACCTTTATCATGGTCATCATTGCTATTTCCCTTGTGTTCACTGTCTTTCAATCCATCTACGAAAAAAGTCGTATGCAGTTTTGTATGGATATGCCTGTACAGTTACTTACCAAATTCAACTGAGAACGAATTGTTTGGTTTCAAATGACAAAATCCACCGCCACGAACTTTATCCACCAATTCTTTTGCCAGTGATCTCTTCGCTTCCTGATTTCTGGATCCACTCAATTCGTGATGCAGCAATTTGTACAAGGTGCTGAAGAATTGTGCTAAATTAGCCTGCTCTTGTGGATCTTGGCTTTCGCCCAAAATATCTTCAATGATCTTATTGAGGTGCAGATTCAAAAGGCCACCATTATCATCACCACCCAAAGGACCATTCAGCAGACCGCCGTCAATTTCACTAGCACCCAAAGGCCCATTCAGCAGCCCGTGGTCTCTTTTGACCAAGTCACGACTGGCCACCATTGGGACCACGAACGCAATAGCAATAGTAATTGGATTCATTTTTTAGAAGAATGCAACCAGACAAGTTTTCAGGAAAAGCTTTGATTCAGATATAGCTTGACTCATTGCTGCAAGTGCATTGCTTTTATACCGAAATCCATGTTATTCTTTATTGATGCACCTGTCGGATAGGTGTAAAGTTTTGTGCTTGTTATTCCTGATGTTTGCCAATGGAAAAAGCCAATATGATCCCAGTATGGCCTATTTTATGTGCAAATCGAGCGGATTTTTCCTGCGCTTTTTGGGGCTATATTAAAATGAATATTTTTGCATGGATGGAATTTTCTAACTGCAAGTGCAATGTTCATGATAATTCTAAAATTTGAAGTCCAAACATGAACTGTGCCAAGCACTATAGCAAACATTGCGATGATAAAACTTTTCTTGAAAACTGACCATGAATTTGCATCAGCAAAGATTGGCTGGACCACTGGCAGTAAAATGTAACAAATAACCTTCAGCTGCTGCCCAGATTCCAAAACTGATGATGATGCAATCGTTTTTCTGTCAAGATCAGCAAAGTTTTACATCATTCCTGGAACATACATATGATGCTTCGAATGACAAATGGAAATAAAAAAAATGTGCGAAATGCATAAAAATATAACATATCAGCTATCACTTTTATTATCGATGTATAGAAGCGTCAACCTTCATTGACACATTGCACCGAATTGTAGACGCAATTGGTAAAACGGTTATTATTTTGGCTAGCAAGTTTCCTCTCTCCAAGAAGGGCTTCCTTGTTGCTTGATTCGCGTTTCTTTGCTTCTTTTATCTGTAATTGGCACCAGATCGATATTTGGCTGTATCATGGGTGCATTCAATCATGCCTTCATTTCGCAGGCCTGTTTGTGGCCATTGCTAAAATATAAATATAGGAGTGGAGTTGGATGTCAGATGAAATTGGAAGGGTCGCTTCCTATTTCTAAAACCGATGAGCCCCAGGTTTCCAGGACAACCAAACGGATCCTTCCTTTTGTCAAATCGTACATCCTTAGTCATGATCAGTTTTTCCCAATGCTGGCATCAAGAACTGCACCAAGCTAGCGATGAAGATGAAAGCACAGATAGTCTTACATTTTTTTGAATCGGTTGATGAAAAAACTATCTACCAACACTGATGACAAGCTACCATTTATCTTGCACAAGCATATATAATTAATCTGTACACATAATCGGGAAAAAATAATTTGAACACAATTTGGTGCAATGTCTGACATGAGCAAAGCACATGATCATGTTGCTTTTCGATAATGGCATTTGCCAATAATTAGAGAACATGCCAAATCGATCCCAATAATATCACATGATGGGGAACAGGATTTTAAATTTTAAATGGTCTGGTTTAGACATCACGCACTGCTTACATTTGCTAACACATTTTGTCAGACGTTGAGTATACTAGATTTTGAAATGGTACAAGGCAACTTTGAATATGAAGCTACAGTATACAACCACATTTTTTCAATGATTCGAAAGCTAAGCACCCGGTTTTGCCTTGCCTTTTGAAAGAGACGATTTCAATAACAAAATAATTGAAGGCAGGTTGAATTTTTGGCGACCATTTCTATGCTCATCTTCCTTGGCAAAAATGTACGATAATCCAGAAGAATTTCTCATCCGCAGGTGGTAAAATAATGAATTTTCAAATGACTTTAGGGCATGGTAACATGATCATAACGCCAGACGTCCATTCTTGGCGTACCAGCATAGAAGGAATATCGTTTTTATGCCCTTCAACGCATTTACATTGATGAGAAGATTCTGTCAAGATCATTTGGCTAATTGAGAAGCCGGGTGTAGGTCTATGACTGGACCAAGAGCGGGTACATTTTGAATGGAGAACGATAGATCAATGAGAGACTAATTGCAAAGCCACATGTGATTATGAACACAACGTAATCAAAGAGAAACAGCTGCTAGCTTCATCTGGTTCTTGCTCATTCCAAATTTTCTATATAAAAATGCTTATCTTTCGGATGTCAGCTGAATGAGAGGAACCAAAATTCGTTTTTAGTGGATTGGGTGTATGTTCGATCATTGATCGATTCTCCTAATCAATGATATTTTAGATCATTCATCATTCTGATCATTCAACACACACTATGGATGCCAATAATTCGATCATCTACTTTGAAGACAACTGGTCCATGGGTCTGGATATCCATGGAAATACATATGTCGAACGGATGGTTTTTGCAATTGGTTGTGCCGTCTTATTATTCACAGGTTCAATCTGTTCTGGTCTGGTTCTTTTCATCACATACTACGGGAAAATGTACAAAAATCGGGTCAATTTGTTGGTTGCCAATGCAGCCCTTGGCGATTTCATATTCGATATCATAGATCTCTCTTGCCAACCAGTAAATCAAATCTCGAGGAATAAGAATTACAGTTGCGATTGGTGCGGTTGGTTGACTTATTTCACTGGAATGGTATCGAATTGGTTCATATCGGTGATCGCAATCAATCGATACATGTCGATTTTTCATCCAGCTCTATTCAAACGAATATACACAACGAGGAATATCATTCTCATGCTGATCGGTGGATGGATGGTACCGATGGTCTTCACTTTACCATTTCACATATTCGATCGAACTGGAATCGAGGACGAATACATGTATTGCGGCATAAAAACAGACACAATGTTATGGGAGCTGCTGAATTGGGCCCTCATAGTTATGCCCACATTTCTCACAGACGGCATTACAATATATTGCAATGTAAAAATCTTTTACAAACTGAGAGAGCACGCGAATAATGCTGGCACATTACAAAATAATGTCATGGCACAAAATAAGCAACTCATGTATCTCACATTGATTCATACTGGTTTCTCCACTCTCCTTCAATCGCCAGCCGTATGGGGTAGGAAAATACCGCATTTATTGGAAAATAATGTCCCTAGAATCTTATTCCCATGGTTGTTTCTATTGAACTCCACAGTCACCCCTTCCACCACTCTGTGGGTATTGAAACCGTACAGGAAAGTTTTGAGGCAGCTTTTCAAGAAGCAGACGAATCAAGTTCAATCTTTGCCGAACACAAATCAAACGCACAAATGAGAAAGAAAGATCATATGATAACCACTACCAGCCTGAGTCAAGCAGTGATAATTGTGATATGACTTCGATATCTTTGTATCAAAAAATGTCAATACTTTACGTAACAATATACTTGAACATCTTGTTGTTCTATCATCGAAGGGCATGGGAAAGGGCTAATCAGACCATTGGCATCGTGACTGATCTGGATCGTATTAGTCAGCATGGGGCCTCTTAAGGCTCCTGTGGGGTCATGGTGTGTGACCATATGGCAGGGTCATTTCCTTATCAGATCCAAGAGAAAAAATGACAAGGACCGTTCTGTATCAGTCAGATAGGCGAATTGCGCAATCAAGAGCCATCTGTCTGGTGCTGGTGGATGTACTTTTCTGTCATTTTAATTCAAACTTTTGAATGCCAAGAATTTACCTGACGATGAACTAAGGCAAGAAATCGAAAGATGTCCCTGATCAGATTAGCACTCTAAGTATCCGGTTCAAATTATCCATATCTTTTGGCATATAATCATTCTTAAAGGAGAAAAAGATTGATTTGCTTCATGAGATAGCCATTGATCCCGTGTAAATATTGAATCAAGTCAGCTGATTAGAGGATAATGTGATTAATTCTGCCGGATATAATGACCGTTTGCATTTCGAATTTCAGTACACCTGACTTTACCAAACCAGTTGGGTGCGATTATATCAAATTTAAGATAATTATCACATTTCACGATTCAGGATTATTCGTGAAGCAAAGAAATATGGCAATGAATCAAAACAGTACACATCCTTTATTTTATACAAATGAGAAAACCATTGTACTTACATTCCTTATAGATACCATAACTTCAACCCGCATCCAACAGTACCCCATTATCTGACCCTGGCAAAAAGAAAAGCACTGACCAGGCGTCATCCTCGGATTTCCCAACATAGCAGAGCAATCATCATGGATCAGCCAAAATTGACGCATTGCACCGAATTGTAGATACAATTGGTAAAACGATTATTATTTTTGCTAGCAAGTTTCATCAGTTTCTCCAGTGGATGTTTCTTTCCAGCTGGGAGGTCCGCGTTTCTTTTGCTTCTTGATCCTTCAATTCCATGGATTCCAGGATTTAGCTTCACCAGAGGCGCTTTTATCAATGATATGATTTTGGTATCAAATTTTAGGTCGCTTCTAAAATCGACATGTTCTGGGTTACTGTGGATCAGAAAAGGCACTGGCATGTTGTGCTGGACCCAGTGACCTCTGGGTTTTCGAGATATGCGCTCCCGACTGAGGTCTCAGCCTTGGATGACTACTGTATGTTGCATGGTAGTCCGATCTGGACCCATTTGGAGATCACATCATAGCTTACCCAGGATCAGCTTTTTCAAATGCTGCCAACAATGGGATCATACAGACGACAAGGATGAACGTACTAATAGGTTTCATTCTTCCAGCAGTCGATAGCAAACATTGATAGAAAGCACCAATCACTCATTTTTATAATGCTACATCACCTACACAATGTAATTATATTTTCTTCCCTGGATACGCGCGTGACATTATAATCGCATAAACATGCATTTTTCTCCACCTAGCTTTCGCGCAATGTGGACACTGTCACCTGCTTTATCCAACTTGTGACTGATAAACTGATTCCAGAAATAATCGAAGAACATCCAGGCACATAATTGCTGTGCAGGCGTGACATTGCTTCCGCTCTTGAATTTTATAGAATTCTGGTAATTGCTCTGAATTTCCACCTATTAGCAAAATAAAATAAGCATCTAGAAGTTGCCCATAAATACAGCACACCCTTTTCCTTGTGATGCATCCGTTAAGGCAGTACGTTTCCTCCGAGACGCCTACTATGGGCTTTCATTATTTATGCTGCAAAAACATCCTGTCCAAGGTACAATATGCACCGGAAAGCACAAGATATCCTTTCATCCTTCATGAGCTAAGGCTGGCTTTGCTGCATGCAAATGGAGGATCCTCATTCATCTTCTAATTATGCACAAAGCTTGATTTCATTGGAAACCCTCATCATTTTCAGTTGCATGAGCTGTCGTCACACATACTCGCATTTTCTATTCTGCATTCATAAAAATGATTGCTGCATCTTGTTATGAATTCTCATTGCTTCTATTTTGCATTTCAGCCCAAGCTCGCATTTCTGCTGATATTAGCTAACATTTCATAAATGAAGATGAATATTGCATGCAGCAAAAACTAGCATCTGTCCATGATAGCAGAAAATAAGTTTCATCACCATCATAGCTACAGCTATCAATCAAAATATGACAGGACATGCTTCAAGGGCTCGTTAGAAATTCATACTGTAGCCTTTTTACTTACTGGATGAGTTCAAAAGGTCAAATTGTTAGCCGTGAAATCAAAATGCCAATCACATAAGAAAAACTGCACTATGCCAACAGACACAGAGTGAAAAATCAGATACTGTCATCGATACTAGGGATAGCTGGCGAAAAAGACAGTGGCTAGCTTATCAGTAAGATTTTATGGCGAATTTTTGAGAAGATTATTGCAAGCAGAAACAATAGCAGGAAGTAAACGCATTGATTGCGCAATAATCCAGGAACAACGAGTCAACTTCCATTTACAAAATGAGCATCAGAGTTTGTCC
>JAQIWJ010000761.1:0-16461 GCA_034695185.1 Discolaimus major
ATTTCTCATGACGCACAAACCGTAATCGATTTCCAGTCAAATAATTTCCATTAGATCATTGATCCGTAAATAGGCTTATTCGAAAAGTGGCCTCATGTTGAGTGAAAGTTGCTCATTCTCCACCTTGAGTGGCCTGCCTCTGAAAATGGCTATTTTAGACGTTTGAAAAGTCAAAGTATCTTGTTTGAATAAGTTTGAATGGACTTTTTTTCGAAAAGTGATACGTTTTTTGAATGCAAAATTCAAAGAATCCTTATTGGCTTCTCCAATGATCCATAAAATGTATCCCAGTTTGAAATCGCTCACGACTAATCTTTACGATCCATGACCAATATCCGATCGATGGATCAGTGATGCAAAATTATGAAATTCCTCAAAATCCACGATGAGTATTTGGAATTTTTGAATTGGCGTATGAATAATAGCTTGATATGTTTAATCTTGGGCATGGGTCAATTGATAATTACGTGCTCATCGTTGGGCCAACATATTTATTCATTGATCATGTACGATCAAATGTTGAAATGCGAATTCAATTCGACCATTATTAATCCGTATTTAGCCATGGATATAATAATATTCGATTTCGGTTTATTCCGTCGATTATGGGGTATACATCAATGTATCGCGTTGTATTTCGACGGCGGATACATGAGATTCGTTTGGTGCATACAACAAACGCTGGTCATTCTCCTCCTGATTATCAGCCTGATAAGAAAAAGCCAGAAATCCTACGCGTTATGGCCAGTATTGACTGTGCAAAGTACGTACGCCATCGGATTACTCATATTGAGTATATCTTCATTACCCAAATTCTTGCCATCCATTTTCGATCAATTAGGAAGGGAAGCCGGATTATCCATGTGTATTTATCTGATCGGTTCGTGCGCCAATTTCTTTCACACGTATATTTTATGGCATTATTATTGGCATATCGAAGCGGCCGAGAATCTTCCGAGGCCGGTTTTCGTTTGATAGGGATTACTGTAACCGCTGGGACGACGTAGTCAGGAAAGCCACAAGGCTTACTGTAACCGCCGGGAGGCGTGGTTTGAAAAGCCATCAGGCTTACTGTAACCGCTGGAGACGTGATCTGGTGGACGATATCGATTAGGAGAAATCCTGTTCGCCAGTCTATGATATCGATTCCGAATTGCGCAATTGCATCAGTCATTGCATGAGTATAAAATTGCGCAATTTCGGCTCATGTTCACCCTTTATTAAAATAGCGCAATTTGCATATATAAAATCAGTATATAAAAATCCGTGCACGTTTTCATCAGGTTTCCCCCTCTCAAGAGCCGAGGTATATTCGCCTAGGCTCGTGTCTATGTTTTCTGCCGACACCCAAACGGATCAATAAAGGCATTTGTATTAGCTAGCCAGGAAAAAGCTGGCAGCGGTTGTCTACTGCAGCTAAAAGTCCAATGTTTAGTTTCGACTTCTTGGTCTTCTGACCTTCAGCTAAGCCCGCGAGGTCGTAAAATGATTATTTCTCACCGATTCTCTCCATCCTATTCTTCTAGCAATGATATTTCATGCATTTCAGAAAAAGCTGTTTTCTCCAATTATTCATCCATGACTTTTTCTAAACCCAAACCGGAAACAGTATCTTGATTTATGCGGCAAGAATTAGGTGCTCGAATGAAGACGAAGTCTTGGGGGAACTAGTTTCAACACATTTTAAACTGTACCCTGCCAAAAGGAATAAGCTTCTTCTCATTTATAATATTCCACTTTGGGGAATTTGTGTGTTGGGAAAAATTTGCCCAATGAACTCCGAATGGCATGGCCAATTTGTACAAGACCCGTTCGGATGTCCTTCTTTCAATTGTATACCTAAAACATATTCGGGCGTTCTCCATCATTGCCAAATATGTCATCTCGAATGTTGACTAGCATCTTTCTTTCGACTATCTCCAATTCTGACAGCCGTTTCGTATCCAGTCTTGCACATTTTTCTCTCCTTTTATGTCTTGTTCGAGAGTGACTACATTCGAGTACTATTCAAATTCTGCAGTGCATTGTCCTGGTGAAGTTTTTCACCTTTCCTAATATTGGCTTCGATTTTGATCGTTGGCCAAATCTTGACGCAGTTGCAATATTATTAGCTTCAATTTTGGCCTTTGGCCATTTGCCAGTTTTTATCCTAGCCATACAAAACATTGATATATCTAAGCTAAATTTGGATTTCAGTAAATCGATGGCTCAAGCCAGAGATCAAGATCGATTTTATCCGAAAGAAGGCGGATTTGCTAGAGATCAGCCTTTACAGGCCAATCGATTTCGGCCGAAAGAAGGCGGATTATCTCAATTTACAGTAAGCTAGGCGACTCTGCCCATGGCGGGGTCTGCTTGGAACCCTGTCCAGAAGGACCCAAAGGCCCCACCTAACCAATATCATATTTCAGAGATACGCTCAACCGAAAGACGCCTATTTCGATCACTTATACAACGGTGGTCAGAAAAGATCGGATCCATCTTGGAATAATGGCGTAATCGCATTCCCACGTATCGATTCGGACACCGATCAACCGCCGTCCACTGCAGCGTTGCTGACGGATGAGCAGGATTTTGAACGAAAGACCAGTTCTACTCGAGCACCGGAAGAAGCCGCTTGGGATTTACACGATCCGCATTGGTACGCCAGCATAAACAAAGAACCGGAACGCGGGAAATGGTCGGGGAAAACGGATTTCCTCATGTCCATGATCGCGTACGCAGTGGGGTTAGGAAATGTAAGTGAATTTTTGGATTTTCAGAAACTACAGTAACCCTTCAGGTGCAGTAACTTTCAAAATTACAGTACTCCTGCAAAATTACAGTACTCCTGCAAAATTTGAGTGATTTTCAAAATCTACAGTAATGCCTCATTTCAGGTATGGAGATTCCCATATTTATGCTACGAGAATGGAGGAGGTATGATTACTTCTTCAAATACACATTCCTCATGTACATGATTGAATGTTTTCCAGGTGCTTTTTTCGTGCCATATTTCCTGTGTTGGATGTTAGCCGCCACTCCCATATTCTTCATGGAAGTATCCGTTGGTCAATTCTTGGGTCAAGGCGGCGTCAGCGTATGGAAATTATGCCCTATATTTAGAGGTAAGGTATTTTGATGAATTATATTGCGGTATTGCCTGGGGGCAATGCTCATTTATCTTGCCCAAATTTGATGAAATGACATGTTTCTGCAGGCGTAGGATGGGCGAATCAAGTGATCGCATCCATGTGCAATGTATATTATTGCGTCATCGTTGCGTGGGCTCTATTTTACGTATTCTCATCCTTCTCCGGTACTTTGCCATGGGAATTATGCACGCATTGGTGGAACGATAAATATTGCATAAATAAAACCCGACCGGCCAGTATGATTGTATCCGACGAGAATGGGACATTGATCACTACACCGTTGGATTATCTCGTTTATTTGGCCTCCATGAATATCAGTTATAATGATACCCAGACGCCTGTGGAACAATTTTGGGAGTATGTGATTAGCTGTGGATCCCACAGGGGAAGCCTCGAAGAGGCTTCCATAGGAAGCCTTCGGCTTCCTGTGCTTGCATGCATTCATTTTTCAGGAAACGCGTATTGAAAACCAGCCGAGGCATCGACGACACGGGTTATATCCAATGGGAATTATGTATGTTATTGATCGCCGTATGGGTATTCACCTATTTCGCATTATGGAAAGGTATCACCAGGGCTAGAAAGGTAAATTCACATTTTTGAATATGAGGATTTGAGATTGCGCAATTTCAGATGATCTACGTATGCGCATTATCGCCTTACATCCTGATATTCATATTATTGATACGCGGTCTAACCTTGCCCGGTGCGTTCGATGGGATCGGTTATTATTTGAATCCGAGAATAGAATATTTGAAGAAACCCAAGGTAAGGAGGTTCATTGCGCAATTTGCAAGTATACGCCCATTCTGGGGACCTGTGGTCCCAGATTGCGCAATCATACGCATTTATTTGCAGGTATGGAAAGACGCGGGGACACAAATTTTCTACTCGTTCGGCATCGGATTCGGTACATTGGTGGCGTTGGGAAGTTATAATAAGTATCATCATAACGTTTATAAGTATGCATTTACAAATTTAATCATTCAAAATAATCCAATGATACCTATTTTTAGGGACGCTATAATTATGTGCGTGATCAATTCGTCGACCAGTATCATTGCCGGATTCGTGGTATTCTCGGTGCTCGGATATATGGCTAATGCGGTGAATAAGAATATCGACGATGTGGTGGCAGGCGGCGTTGGATTAGCCTTTTTGGTATATCCGGAAGCAATAATCACATTACCGGCCTCGCAAGTTTGGAGCGTATTATTCTTTCTTATGATCATGATTCTGGGATTGGATAGTCAGGTAAGCGTTTATCCAAACCATGACCCGGGTCATGGAGGTCAAGCGTGTCTGGATCCACGGCTCCAGATCATGATGATCATGAAAGTATCGATTTTTCAGGTCTGCACGGTGGAAGGCGTGATCACAGCTATGTGCGATCAATTTCCATTATTACTTCGAAATAAGAAATTCTTCGTAGCAGCATTATGCATCGTCAATTGCCTTCTCGGATTGACCATGGTCACTCAGGTAATTGGGAAATTTACTCATTTCTGATAAATCATCGATCGAATCTCCGATTTCAGGCGGGTCAATATTGGCTTCGATTGATCGATCATTTCGGTGCCAGTGGTATCTCGTTATTATTCGTCATGTTTTTCGAAGTAGTAGCATTATCCTGGGGATTCGGTGAGCGTTTGGATTTCGCGATCGGCAACAAAATGGGGCCTAAATCCGTGGGATTTTTTTAGGTGCGGATAAGATTTACATAGCCATCGAGGATATGGTCGGATATAAACCGCATCGGATATGGAAATATTGTTGGAAATTCACTGCACCTTTGACTGCATTGGTGAGCGGGATCTTTTTGGATGTATTTGGATTACACTAATCCGAGCGTATGTTTTTTAGATTATATTCACATTCATATTCGTCGTATATCAACCGCTTCTGTATTCGGATAGCGATCAACCGTATCCGGGTTGGGCTCAAGGATTAGGATTATTGATGTCCTTAACGTCCATGTTGATGATACCTGGATACGCTGTGTATTATTTGATCACGACGCCTGGAAAGAATTTGATCGAGGTGAGATGAAATCGGATTGCGCAATTTCGTATTGCATACCGTTGCAATGCATCCTGCAATTGCATTGCGCAATAATGAGACGAAATTTCTTTTTGCAGAAACTTCGCAAAGGCCTGACACCGTCGGATGACGTTCGCGAAATGTTCGAGAAAATTCGTGAGAAGAAAATCGAAGCGGATTTATCGGCCATCGAACCGGTGAGAGCGGATTGTAGTAAAACCTGTTCGAGATTATCATTATCACGATTATCATTGGCTCCAGTGAAAGCACCGTTGGCCAATTTATCATGCGAATACGATGAAACCGGTGACGATTACGATCCGAGATATTCGCCTCACAGTGATCATATATCCAAGTGATCAGAGCTGAAGGTATTCGTTTAGTGCTAAAACCATTTTAAAAAAAACATTTTACCGCCAATCGAAGATTTAAATTTTAAGCCGTCTGGATTGATCGATTTTGATGATTTTTTTTGTCGAGAGAATGACGCAAAATGATATTTTCCGGTGTAACAGATGATGCTGTATCGACTGGTCATACTGTGAGCGCCCATAAATCGATATTTCAAAAATCGATATTCTGATCAACTTCATAAATATGGCATTTACATCAAAATAAACCATGCCATCGTGTTCAGCATGGTTATTTATACTAGAGAATCTTCTTCCTGATCAAATTCTGTGATTATATTGCCCTTATGAAGCGATTTGAAAATCGAAAATTTGAAAATTTTTGGCCCCTCTCATAAGCCCAGTACTCAATCGATAACCATGATTGATACATGCTTCCCGATAGAATCAATCACGTTCTGTCTAATGGTCACATCAAAATTGATCAGCAATCGATATTTAGGAAATCGATAATTTTGATCGAATTATCTGATTATCGATCATACAACAATCGAAATGCGATTTTTCGAATCAGCACGACTAATATATCCAGAAAAGAAGTTTACATCTTAAATTTTCCGTAAAAAAGGGCTTCTGACCTGGTTTCAACATTTTGGAATCCAGCGGTTACAGTACGCCAACGATTTTTGGTCAACGATTTCTCAGGGATATATTTGCTCGGAGATATTATAGCGGGGACATTTTTGTGCAGGATATTTTATCCACGAATCGATTAAATTTTTCTTCGGGAATACTGCAGGGGTTAGGGTTACGGTAGAATTCAAAAGAATGTGGCTGATGTCATAAGTGGTTCAGACGTCTGCTGCGCACCGGGAAGATAGGGTTTGGCAAAACGCCAAATCCGGATTTTGGTGATTTCTTCCTGCCGTTTCGAGTGAAAACTGTGATTTGCATTGATCAAATCTCTAGTTGTCTCGACCTAGTTCTGGACATCCTGAATTTCCACCCCATCCTCATTTTCGCCGGTGTTGTCTTTTCGTTGTGTACGAAAATCCAGTCTAAGCAAGGATATTCCCATGTTACGAGGCCATCGATTTTTACGGCTACTAAACATCCCACATATTGCTGGTGTGTATTTCTGTCTTTCCTTTCACCGTCCGTTTTCACATTCGAGGATATCATTGATGCAAGGGCGGTTCTATTATAGATTGCTTAGCAGATACGCTGCAAGCTTCGATTTCAACGTGAAAAGATCCATTTTCGTCGGTTCGATATTTACCGCTCAACGAACGATGTGCACTAAAAACGCCGCTGATAATTTACCCACCGGTTTACGTACTCAAGCTACGACGGGTCAAGTATTCGAGAAATTGCGTACCGGCATGGAATGGTGGAAGAAATATCCAATTTATCAAATCTATCCTCGATCGTTCAAAGATTCCAATGGAGATGGTGTTGGTGATTTGAAAGGTGAGCCCTTATTCAATGAAATTTGCAAT
The DNA here is from genome assembly GCA_034695185.1 of Discolaimus major. Lineage (NCBI taxonomy): Eukaryota > Metazoa > Nematoda > Enoplea > Dorylaimida > Qudsianematidae > Discolaimus > Discolaimus major. Next base: position 7,024 of record JAQIWJ010000761.1, read on the forward strand.
GTTACAAGTGTTCTCTCATTTTTAGGGATCACCAAGAAATTGGATTATTTTCAATGGTTAGGCATCAAAGCGTTGTGGTTGAGTCCGATTTTCAAAAGTCCCATGAAAGATTTCGGCTACGATATTTGCGATTACAAGGATATCGATCCAATGTTCGGCACTATGGAGGATTTCAAGGAATTAATGAAAGCCATACGCGAGAAAGGTACGTAAAATTATGCTTGTTTATTTGGTGGATGAAGTTTGAAGTATACAGAATACGCAATCTCTTCCTTTCAGGCATGTATTTGATTCTGGATTTCGTACCCAATCATACGTCGGATCAACATCCATGGTTCGTCGCTAGTAAAGAAGGCAAAGCACCGTACAAGGATTTTTACATCTGGCGCGACGGCCATATCGACCCAGAGACCAAGGAACGGAAGCCGCCTACAGATGTGGTGAGTAGATATTGTCATGTTTGCTGTGACAAAGTCCATTGGCCAGCAATGTATGCGTGCTATTCTAAAAATACCTCATTTCAGATGAGCGTATTCGGCGGACCGGCTTGGACGTGGAGCGAAGAACGTCAGAAATATTTTCTCCACCATTTTCTACCCGAACAACCGGATCTGAATTACGACAACGCCCATGTTCGTCGCGAAATGACCGGCGTATTGAAGCATTGGGTCGATTTGGGCGTGGATGGATTCCGCATCGACGCCGTTACGTTCCTGGGCCGAGATGAAGCGGAACACGGAGTGACCAAAACTCTGGTCACCGAAGACCCCGAACACGACCTTCCTGTGGCCGAGCATGCATTGACTTTCGAAACTGATCGCCCGCCATCGTCCGGCTACGATATATTGAGTCAATGGGTCCGTTTCTTACGACGTACATACGAATCGGCCGTGGAGAATGGCACAACTCCACCAGTCACAACCAACCGTCATATTTTCATGTGCACGGAAGGATACACGGATTTGGCTAGCGTCATGAAGTATTACGACGCTGGTATCGATTTCCCATTCAATTTCGCATTGATCAGTTGGACCAGGCACGCTACGTCGCATGATCTTCGAAAATGGGTCGCCGAATGGATGGAGAAAATGCCAATTCCAAGAAAGGAAGATCCCAAGAAACGTAAATCACGCGAGGGCGATTCGGATGATTCGCGTTGGCCGAATTGGGTGGCTGGCAATCATGATCAATCTCGACCGGCTACACGATTGGGTAAGCATGAGTTTTTGATGTCTGTGCAATTGATCATGATGGGTATTTTCAGGCGGTGCCAAATACGCTGACATCATCAACGCCCTATTGCTGACGCTGCCTGGAACGCCGACGTGTTATTACGGCGATGAATTGGGCATGGTGGACGTACCGGTCACGTTCGAACAATGTCGAGACCCGTACGGCAAACGTTTCGGCCCGGAGCTTTACACGAAATACACTCGAGATCCATGCCGTTCGCCGATGATTTGGGACGCTCAACAGAAATACGGCGGATTTATGGATGACGACGACGCCAAAGTTCAACCGTGGCTCCCGTTGCACGAAGACAAGAATCAATTCTCGGTGGATAAGCAACGCGACGATCCACGTTCGCATTTGAACTTCTTTCGACGCTTGGTTCAATTGCGTGATACGGAATCGATATTTTATCGCCACGGTCACAATATCAAGTATTTCGCCGAGAAAGACGACGCTCATTTCGTCTACGAACGTTACGCGCCGGATGATGGAATGAAATCCAGTTACCTGATCGTCCTGAGCGTATTGCACGACGGCGAAGATACGTTACGAAATTTGGATTTGAGCTCGGAAATCGATAGTGATCGGAAAGCCACCATCGTATTGGCGGCTTGCGGTGACGACGATCGCAAGTACAAGGATGGCAATTCCATCGATTTATCCGATATTCGGTTGAAATCTGGTGACGCCTTGATATTGCGTTTGGATTCGGCTATGTCGGAGAAGAAACAGAAAGTGGACGGTGAATGAATTGAATATTTGAACTGTTGCTAGACTAAACTCTGTTCTAGTAGGATTTTTTGAAGATAGGATTGATATTACGATCGATCTGAATGAGTTGTATGTATTTGCTCGATTGAATCGATATTTTGCGTTTGTGTTATGAATATAATTCCTGCGGAAATGATTATTTTGTGATTGAACTGCTGAAATCGATATATCGAAAATCGAGAACTATGATCAACTGCCTAATTACTTGTCCTACTGAAAACTGAAAGTGATCAATGGAATTCCGTCACCGACTATTGAATAATCCATTCACCTGGCGTGTAAGTTGAGTGAATTGTCACCTTGTGTAAGGTGTGTCCAAAATCCCATCTGAACGGTTACAGTATGCTGCCATGCATTTGAGAATCGATATTTCGTGATCACTATGTGATTGGGACGGCATATAAGCACGGTTTCCTATACAATCGGTCGTGCTCTATCACCAGGTGTTGCTCAAATCGGATAGCAATCGATATATCGGAAATCGATATTTCCGATCAAGTCTGTCAATATTGATCAGATTACAAAATGAAGGTGATTTTTGGAATCAGCATGCTGAAATTATCCCAGAAAATATGCTTTCAATGCAGTGGTCACGTAAATTACCGATTTTGAAATTTTGAAAATTGCTATGCCTCACGTCAGCATGTAATCTTTGATCAACGATATTTTTGCACAGAATTGAGATGGATATGGCATATGTGCATATTTTTCTGGACAGTCGACCACCGGGAATCGACTGGCGTTGTCAAAATCGACCGACCGGTTCTCTATCAAAAATCGATAATTTTGATCAAATCCATAAATAGAGATCACATGACGAAATAAATGTGATTTTTGGAATCAGCATGCTCAGATGACCCAGAAAACATGGTTTTATTGCACCGATCGCGTGTATTTAAAAAATTTGAAAAATTCCAATTTTCATATTCTTCAGTACATGATTTGGAATCACTGATTTTTTGTCATCAATGAGACTGCAGAAGGCATATCGACGTGTTTTCCTAAACAATCAACGATCCTCTATCTAATGGTCACCATTTGATCACTGCAAAATCGATATTTCAAAAATCGATATTTCTGACGAAATTCATGATTATCGATTACACATGAAAATAATAATGTGATCGATGGATTCTGTGAGGTCGATTATGCGTGGATTTATGCTTTCGGAATGACTTTCGTCATGATTTGCTGGATCAAAAAAGTAATCTTCACATAGGATCACATACGGCCTCCTCTCGTAGTCGACTTCTCGCCCTGTGCATACTCATGGGGAATTACCCAGGAGAAGCATCTGGAGGTCTCCCTCAATAATAAAGAAAAAACTTTGGCGGCCGCAGAGAATCGAACCACCGACCCTCCGCTGCGCCAATCCAGCACCTTCACCGCTAGACCACAGGAGGACCCATTACAACATGTACTTCAGTGGCGTACCGAGGATGGGGGTTTTAGGGGGTGCATTTTAGTGAAAAGTATAGGCCCATACAAAATTGTGACCAAAGGGTCCCCCCTGCTCTTTTTTCCAGTATTTGGGAATTTAGGGGGGTGCAATTGCACCGCTGCACCCCCCCCCCCTCGGTACGCCACTGTACTTTTTCTCAAACCTTTAGGCTGAAAACATACTTCAGCTTTTTTGCGCTTGTGCGCGCTTGTGCGCGCTGGAAAGTATGGTTGGCACTGAAAAATCACGCTGGGTCAAGCAGGTTTTCTTAAGCAGCGTCCGTTTAAAATGGCGTGGATGTCCCATCCTTTTCATTACGAGTGAGGTCAGTTTGGTATACGCAGTGCGCACATTCGCTTGATCAATCCAGCGTGAAAAAAGCTGGTCAAGCCAAGCCAAGCGCAAAAAAGCTGGAGTATGTTTTCAGCCTTAAGGTAACGCTGGAATGTAATGATGGCTCAGCCTAAGAAGGGTGGGATTTATGAAATCGGATGCTGGCTGTAAAGAACGAAAACGGAATCAGTTAAAATCTACAGTATGCTAAAATGCTTTGCGCAGCATCCATATGACATGAAAGGAGCAAAATTTTTTCCTCGCACTAGTAGAAATCTTGCATTTGTAATCGCAAGTGCGAATTTTGACATCGAATGACGGCTATCCATATGCCCGTAATGCATTTTCCTCTGATCCAATTCAGGATATAAATTTTGTGCCTATGTTACGCATAAATGAGACATGATATTGATGGATATTATTGCATATATGAATTGCGCAATCCGATGAAAAAATATCAATCGATCAATTTCTCGATAGCTTCACGTTGAGCATCCGGGTCCATGGTGGTGGTGGTGCTCGTGGAACGAGTGGTTGCTTTTGCAGAAATGGCGGATTTTTTCCCAGTACTTTTCATAGTGGACTTTTTCGGGAACGCAACGAATACAGTAGTCGTTTTCGGTGTGGACGAAACGTGACCGTGTTTCGTGGTCCCGTGCTTATTAGCCGTGGTTCCTTTTTTGGATTTAGGCGTATTGTGTGTTTTCTCATCATCGTCCACATGTTTCGGAACGGTTTCGCCTTTACACGAAGCGACGGTATACTGTAGTAATTCTTGTTTCAATTTCTCCAGCTCGTCTGGTTTCTTAATTATCGATCCGTTCGTGGATCCGATGTAAGCTTTCAATTCCGGTTCATAAGTGGCGCCGTTCAATGAGACGGCGTAGATTTTCGATTTCGAATAATGTAAACGTTCGGCCGTCGCTTGGACATCGGTCCATGTGTCCAGTGAATTACCGTCGCTGAACAGGATGATGACGCGTTGCGAATCCGAACGCGATCTCCGGAATTGGATCATTGCCAAATCCATGGCTTCCGCGCCGAACGCCACGCCGCCTGTCCAATCCAAATTGAACAACGTATCGTTGATTATCTCTTTCGTTTGACTCGAACCGAATTCCAATTTCTGGATCGGTATTTGACTGTATTGGATCACTGCTATGATCGCATCATCCCAACCGATGGGTAACGCGCGCGAGATTTCCAAGGCTGCGTCACGATTTGTGGTGAATTTGTGCTCAAGGCTGCCTGATACGTCTACCACAAGGACCAAATCCAATTTCCCTGATTTACATGGGGCTAAAATTCAGATTTTTGAGTCAAGGTTACTGTAACCGCTCAATTGGGAGCCATGACGGGTTACTGTAATCGCCGAATGCAGGCTAAGATGGATGGTATAATCAGCTATACTGATTCCAACGTGTAAGGCTTACGTTGGCTATCGATCGATGGTTCAGGGCCAGCCGATATGCGAGTGATCGACTGAAAAAATCATTGATTTTTTCATCATGGAAAAAAACCCCGCTAATTTTCATACCCAAATGAAAATCACGAATCCGCACATGTATTTCATGATGATCGATCTGAAATTCCGAGTGTGACGTCGTGATTTTTATAGTTTCCATGATTAGCAATCATCAAAATCACCCTTTCAAAAATGGGCTTCTAAAATTTGACTTTGTAATTTAAATATTCCAATACCAAAAATATGGACAATTTTTCGAATTGACTTACATGCGAAGATATATTTTGCAAAGAATGAAAAGCATATTTCCTTTGCATTGGAATTTTCATGCGTATATATTTTGCTCTAATAAATTTCATGATGAATATGGAAACAATGCGGCCCGTATTTTCTGAACGAGTTGACCAGTTTTCTGGTCATGGAAGTGGAGTTTGAAAAAATAATTCGCTCGATTTTGCATGGAATTTACGAGGTTTGACTTTGATGCTTGGCAAGCACCAAATTTCCATCCTGCATGATGCAAGAAAAGTTGGGGGTGGGTGACAAAAGGAGCTAATAAGTGCATTTTTGAAAAAAGGGATTTATTGCACCACTGCATTGCCCATATATGCTTGAAGATTATTCCCTCAAAAAGAATCGATAGGCATGATGGAAACATGTCTTCCTGAACATTCTCTTATGCTCTGTCCAATGATCACATCAAAATCGATCTCCAATGGATATTTAGGAAATCGATAATTTTGATCAACTTATCGATTATCGATCACGCATTAAAATAGATGCGATTTTTGAAACAAGCGTATCTGTTTTACTAGGAAATCACCTTTATTTGCGCAATTTTGCGTAAAAGAATGTCTTCGGAGAGGGTTTGAAAATGTTGGACTCAAGCGGTTACAGTATGCCTTTGCATGAAAAAAGTGAAGCCAAAATTAGCATACACTTCGGAACTTTCGGAGCCGCTCTCAAGGGCTTTAATAAATCGATAGTCTTGATTAAGACATACCCCCATATACAATCGATGACGCTCTATCTACTGATCACATCAAACTCGATCGGTAATCGAGATATCAGAAATCGATAATTCTGATCAACTTCGTGATTTTCGATCAGGCACCAAAATAAATGCGATTTTTGGAATCAGCACGCTTAGTTATTCCAGAAAGTATGCCTTTCGATCACCGATCATATGAATCTCGATTTTTGAAATTTCAAAGTGGCTACCCTTTTGCACGTGATTTTTAATCGATTATAATTCTTCAGAAAAGAGAGCAAGGTAAAGCATGTGGATATATTTTCCAATATAATCGACCATGCTCTATCCATTGGAGTCGTCGAGATCGATCGAACACGTCTGTATCGGAAATCAATAATTTTGATCAACTTCTAACACGCCTGATATTTGAAATCTGCCAACGCCAAAAGAAGCAGAATGATTATTTTATTACGCAAATGTATTGTCTTCATCGTGATATCATCATTATCAAGCTTATTTGAGGATTTGAATAAGTGTACCCAGGTGTACTGTAGAATTTCCCAGTTTTGTGATTTTTGCCAAAATTTGACAAAACGGTTGCAAGAACACCGATAATTAATCATATAATGATTCCTGATCATTTTCCATGCATAAATCCGCTTTTTCACATCAAAATCCACATTTTTCTAAAAGTGGGCGGAGTTTAGAAAATCGAAAATTTGCGATTTCTTGCGCTGTATTTGGCCGATTTCCATAATTTTTTTGCCAGAACATCGACGACCCGGATGCCCATCATTTTGCCAAATTTAATCGATCAAATGGATATCGTCGTGGAGATAATCGATAAAATGTCAAAAACACGCATGGTTTTTGAAATCGATTTTTGCGGATTTTGGACGAACCGTTTGATCAATATCGAAGATTTTTTGCTGGTACATGGGGGACCGGGGTGTCTATATATCTGCCAAAGTTGGACGCCCAGATCGAAACCGTTCAGGATATAATCGCTTAAAACCGATTTTGAAAACCGAAAAATCTTTCCCGCCAATGGAAAATTTAAATTTTAAGCCTTCCGGTTTGAATGATTTCGATGAATTTTTGAGGGAATGTAGTGGACCCGAGGGCCAATAATTCTGGAAGGTTTCACCACTCAAATCGCGATCATTATCGAGAAAATCAATAAAATCGATTTCCAAAAAACATCTAACCTGGAAATCATGCGTTCTGCTAATTGCCGCCTCTGATTGGCCAGACGCCTTCCCGCTCAGTCACGTGACGGAAAGAGGCGGAGCTTATGGTGGATTTCCAGCCAAGTTGTATGGGCGTGTTGACTTTGATCGGTCATTATCTCAAATGAAAATGGAAAGGAGGAAGTGAAAACTCGACCGGATGCTGGGCAGATGACTAAAAATGCGTCCGCAATCCGGAAAATATGCATTTGCGCCACCGATCATAGCAAAATCGATTTTGAAATTTCAGTAGTAGTGGCTTTGCGCGTGAGTTTGATTAGCGATTATTTCGCAGAAAATGAAGCAAGATCAGGTATGTTGATATATTTTCCTGTATATTCGAACTTGCTCTATCGATTAGCGTTGCGCAAATTGATGAATCATGCATTTAGCTCATTTTATCGCCCACCCCTCGGAAGTTTGCATCTGCAAATTACGCATAATTTTCGAATAGTATTCAAAAATTTCGACCCCCCACCCCAGTGTGTAAATACGCAGTGAAATTGGCGAAGGAGGAAGTATACGGTCCAGTTTTCCCATTACGCGAGGCCATGCGGTTGAATAGGCGGTCGTGAAAGTTGACATTTTCCCCCTTGTCTCGTTCCCAATTAGTTCAGAAATTTTGGAATTATTTTTTTCCATAAAATCATGTCCAAATCTTCGTTAGCAAAACACACGATGACCGCGTATATTCGTAATACGAAAGCCGTCGGCGTATTATGGTCCATATTCACGTTATGTTACGCCATAGTTGCCGTATTGATTTTCTTCCAACCCTATTGGTTAGGCAGTACTGATCGGAGTGATCAGAGCGGCGTATTCGGTTTGTATACGTATTGTACGTATGCTCGATCCACGGACGTGAGCGTGGAAACGTGCAAGGGTGAATTGAGTGATTATCATCGAATCGCGTCGCCCTATTTCAAAATTGCCACCGTATTCGTGGGTTTATCGGCCGTTCTCGTAATTTTATGCATCCTTTGTATGATCCTATTCGCTTGCGTGAGGCCGAAAATCGTATACACCGTTTGTGGGGTGCTTCAATTTTTAGCATGTAAGCTGAGTTTTGGCTGGGGTTCCTCAAATTGCGCAATACGCTTCAGGCAAGCTAATTCGCTTGATTGAGGAGCACCCTCTGATTGCGCGATCAGACCTGATCACACGAATCCGACTTTCTAGTTTTATGCCTTCTGATCGGATGTATCGTTTATCCGGCCGCTTGGGATAATCCGGCAGTGAAATCCGTCTGCGGTCAATACGCGAAGAAATACAATAAAGGAGCGTGCGAAATTCGATGGTCCTATATTCTAGCCATCGTTGGCGTATTCGATTTATTATTCTTATGCCTATTGAGTTTCGTATTAGCATCGAAACAATTGAGAAAATTCAATTCTGGTAAGACATGGCTGCGGCGATTGGGAAATTTTTAAAATGTTCCACTAATATTTACTCGCAACACTTATTTGCTCGACCAATTTCCTTGGGCGTCGTTTGTCCGAGCGAAAAACTAAATATTTACTTCGCTTCTCTTTCTCCTTTCTTCGGATGCCTAAAGATGCATTTATGCTTATTCAAATATACTCAATGCGCGCAATGCGTTCGGTGGAAATCTCGAAAACGCGCAAACGGAGTTCTCAATGGCCTGAGATTGCGCAATTTATGAAATTTCAAAACAGCAGCTGCAATTGCGCGATTTGCACCTTATGAAATTGCGCAATTTTTGGCCAGGCTCATGAATTTCAAAACAGCAGCTGCAATTGCGCGATTTGCATCTTATGAAATTGCGCAATTTTGGCCAGGCTCATGAATTTCAAAACAGAAGCTGCAATTGCGCAATTTGCACCTTATAAAATTGCGTAATTTTGGCCAGGCTCATGAATTTCAAAACAGCAGCTGCAATTGCGCGATTTGCACCTTATGAAATTGCGCAATTTGGGCCAGGCCCATTCCACAATACAAAAAGCGGTCATTTTTTCAGCCGATCAAATGGCAT
>JAQIWJ010000762.1:0-16437 GCA_034695185.1 Discolaimus major
CAAAGAGAAAAAGCAAAGATTGCATTTGATGGTAGTCTGATCAAGAAGATCTTCGGTCTTGATCACATGTGATCAGACTGATCATTGAGAAGAGCCGATCAATACCTTTTTGCCTGAGCTTTGAGGGTTCATACAATGGCCCAAAAATTAGACACACATTTCTGTGACCATACCTTTCTCTGTCCCCTGCGGAAGTAGGCGCCTCGGATTTTATCTTTTGACTGATTTTAAAGGCTTATAAAAAACGTCTCCCAAACTACCTTAGTCCTTCGAAAAACCCTGCCCAGCACAGGAAGATTGCGCAATTTTTGGCTGAAGGCTATGGTTGCCATGCAAATGAGTCATTGAAAAGGCGTAAATTTCCAATCGTATATTGCCATGGAAGAAATCCCAGCCTTGCCAACAGCAAAGCTAACTCGGATCATCTAATCCTAACTTTACTGTACGTCATGTTGGTGATCATCTGCCTCCTTTTTACCAGCTTTCACCAAATCAACGGTAAGAGTGAAAATTTTCATGATGAATTTGTAGAAATTTTAAAAATTCAGCTCAATGCCCGGACGGGTACAATCCGCAAATGGGTATGTGCATTTTGATCGGCGGTTCACCCGAACCATGGGCCAAAGCCGAAGCTAAATGCAAAACTCAGAATGCGTCGCTTTTGGGATCAGGCGTAACGCCGGACCTTTGGTCACAAGTAGCCGAGTGAGTAAGATCAGATGTCTGTGCTTTTTGGCTTCATTTTTCACTCGATGGCGTACTGTAACCGCTACATAGGACCGCAGGGAGGCGGAGCCTTCTCTGATTGGTCACATTTCAATTCAGGAACGTTCCTCAAAATATTCTGACCACGATTTGGCTCGGATTGCATTACGAGAAAGATACTAAAACTTGGAAATGGTCTGATGGGAAATCGTTCGATTTGTCCAAGGACTGGGCGCCTTGGGCCACGGATGAGCCGAAGATAAAAACCGGCGAATGCGTAATCGTGAAACCGGATATGAAAAAAGAGAAAAAGCCATTGTGGTTCATGACCAGTTGTATGGGAATGATGAAAGCGGTTTGCGTTTTACAAGGGCAAACCACAATCGGAACCGGTGAGTGTCCCCAAATTCAAATTTTAAATTTGCGCAATTTAGCCATTTCCAGGCACTCCGTACACAATTCCAAGCTTTCCGAACATCAGTAAGTGAGGCAAACGCATTTCCCGCCAAAAATACATTCGAATTTTCCCTTAGCATGCCCACCGGGATTAACCGGATTCGGTGGGATTTGTATGAAAGGCAGTCAAGATCCGGTCACTTATTCGGATGCAATGAAATCGTGCAAGGATAATAATACCTTCGTTTTATTCACTAAAGATCCCCTTTTATGGGGTTACGCGGAATAGTAAGGCGAGAAAATCGATGCGATCGATTTCTGCAATCTCGATTTCAGTGCAATGGGAATGCAATTGAAAAATTTCTGGATCGGTCTATCGTATGATAAAGCATCCAAGAAATTCAAATATTCGAATGACGACATTTATGACCCGACCAAGGATTGGGCACCGTGGGCGGCTGATCAGCCAGGAACCCCCGGTGACTGGCCTGGTGATTGCGTTGGGGTCCAAGAAAATGCTGTCACGAATAAATACGAATGGGTTATGAAAGATTGCATGGAAGGTGCATTGGGTATATGCATTAATACTATGCCGACAACGCGTAAGGAAATTTCGAGCGGTCACAGTAGCCCTTTCCAATGATGCATTGCAATTTGGGCTGATTTCAGCAGGAAGCACGCCAACGACCATTACCACAAGCACGAGTACTACCACTCCTCCGACAACAGCTAGCACAAGCACATCCACTTCAACATCCACCAATTCAACAATTATCACATCAACTTCCACCCCAAAATTAACCACGCCCACTTTGGCTAGTACATCAGTGAAAACCACTGCCTCTACTAGCAGTTCAACAGTGACCACGACTAGTCAGAAATTGACCACGCCTACAATGACCAGTACCAGTACTAGCACTGGTGCTTCGACGAAAATGACCACATCTGCGGTGATCACGTCAACGAAAATTACTGCTCCAATGACCAGTACTGCTAGCATTACCACTGCATCGACAAAAGTGACCACACCAATGACCACTGGTCAAAGAACTCTGCAAACATCAACTGGACGAAGTAGTCCCAGTACAATAACCACAGTAAAATCCAGCTTCTCAACGGTTGGGTCATCAGCTACGATATCGACTTCGAGTTCTAGTATGATATTCCTCATTTTTACATTCGCAAAATCAATAAAATCATGCATTTTGTAGAACCAATGACTTCATCGCAATTATCAGCCTCTACATCCGGATCCACATTGCGAAGTTCATCTTTGAGTACACAAAAATCCAGTGCAAGCATTGTCAGTAGCATGGCTACCAGTGCGAAATTTTCCAACACTTCGCAAACGAGCAGTGCTGCCAAAAGCAGCATTGCCAGCACGGCATCGACTGGACCCCAAGGGATTTCCAGTGGAATCAGCACGAAGCTGACGACAATATCAACAAAAACTACTCTTCAAAGTTCTTCGAATTCTCAAGAAACTAGTAAGCTAACAACGACAGCCGGCCAAAGTTCGACTGGTTCATCAGTCAAAATGGCAAGCACCACATCCACTACTGGATCCAGTGGGACGAAATCGAATCCGACTAGCAGTGTCCAAATTGGATCAAGTAGCACAAAAATCAGTGTTCCAAGCACTGTAAGCACAGTCATCTTTGCAATGCCATGGCGGCCAAATGCACAGTCTAATTTTGCAGATTATGACCTCATCAGAGGCGTCTACGAAAATATCTCTGGCATCAACTAGCCAGAAAACCAGTATTGGATCGATTTCTACCGGATCAACGTCATCAATGACAACCCACGGGATCACTAGTCGAATCACGAGTGATTCGACCAAAATTACATCACCCGATAGGACATCCACTGCATCTGCAAGTACTGTGGTCACTTCTGGATCAAGCACGACTCAGCAACCAACTCGTACCAGCAGTTTTACAACGGGAAGCACTAAAAGTATGCCGATATCACTAAAATTGCTGACTGGCATGCAAAGACGCAAGTTTCAGGTGAATCAACGTCGACTAAAGTGACGATTTTGGCAATGACCAGTAGTCCTGTGGTCACTAGCACAATTACCAGCAAGGCTAGTCAGATCAGTTCGGCAATGACCAGTTTAATTTCCAGCAGTGCTGTTCACAGCAGTGCCAATCCAAGCAGTGCTTCAAGAACTGCTGTCCAAAGCACTGCTTCTCCCAGTGCTATCCAAAGCATCAAATCAACCCAGCAAAGTTCCATTGCTATCCAAAGCTCTGGATCAACCAGAATCTCCAGCACCACATCCGACCGTGGAACCACAAATCCTCAATCGATCAGTTCATCCAAAATCAGTACTGCACCATCCAGTATCAGGTCATCAATACCAAATTCTACTGTGCCTGGCCATTCAACTGCATCTGGTCAATCAAGCACAAAAATGACTTCGGCACCAAATTCCACGATATCTGATCATTCGATTAATCAATCGATTACGTCACAATCTACGAAATTCACTTCGATTACTTCGAGTGCAACTGGGACGACCGCATCCAATTGGACGTCCAGTCCGTCCACAAGCCAAAAACCAATCATAAACATCAGTTTTACCACAAGCCAAAAAATAGCAATGAGTAAATCGAAATCAATCTCAATGCCTGTTGATTTGTATGCAAATTATTTCAGCATGCAAAACCGGCCACTTCAAACTGGCACCGGAAAATGGGAAATTACAGTACATTCCATTGATGGTCGTTTTGACTACTGATTTATCCAGCTGCGCAACATATTGCTTGAGTCAATCCGCATGCGTCAGTATCGATTATCAAAAGCAAACTGGAGAATGTCGAATGTTCGATATCACGTACACATCGGCTTGTATGAATTTCGTCAAAGATAGCACATATCAGCATTATGATTTGATGAATTCTGAATGGGAGCACACCTTGTGATATGATCAGTGATAAGTTATCAGATGCATTTTGAATGCATGATCTCAGTGATTTTTATCACATGCAACATCAAACATTGCATTCAGCAGAAATGCTGGTTTCAATCGATAAACAGAAATAATTCATGCACTTGGCATCATGATATTTCAGGAAATTTCACTGAACATTCAGTGAAACTACAATCAATCGATCGTAGCTGCATATCGATCAACTGCACATGCGACATATTGCGCAATTTTACAATAGCTATGCGAAAAATTTCCTTCGGGAATCTGAAATAGACGCATGCATTTCCCTCATTTTTCAGAAAATCGGGCACGACCCGTACAATGATCATTCAAAAAATCGATTTTTTATTCGCACAACACGTATATTATGCGTTGTCAACCAAATGGCATCAAGAATAAATCGATAAAAATCTGTAATATCAGATGAAATAGTGAGAATGTCTCGGTTAAGATCACTAGACTAGTTTAGAGTTTAGGCAGGTTAGGTTCGTAGTACCAGGAGAAGATAAAGGTCGTACCAGGAGTTAGAAAGGTTGATATTTGAGAGTTGCTGAGAACTTGATATTTGAGAGAGTTAGGAGAGAGAAGGTATGATGGTAGTGCTCGAACTGGTTTGGGATAGTAAAGTTGAGACCAAGAATTTGTGTGGGAATATATGCTACACAAAGTGCACTACAAATGGCCCGCAAATATCGATTATGAGAAAAATCATTATCTTCAATTTTACAATCGATTATGAGAAAAATCATTATCTTCAATTTTATAATCGATTATGAGAAAAATCATTATCTTCAATTTTATAATCACAGGTCAAATCACACCTTTGGATGAACCGATTTTTGATTGATCTCGAATCGATACTGCTTGTTCGACGATCTGAAATGAAAATGCATGTTTAGATTGAGCAATTAAAATTTGCGCAATTTTGGGCATAAAAAACGCCTTTTGAGAAGGCATTTTTCAATGAAATTTGCACGGATCATTTCTGGTACAGGTGAGTCAGAAAAGAGGAGAGAAAGTAGCCAAAAAATCATCATTGACTCACCTGGATGATCCAAATTCTTCAAAGCTTTTATTCGACAATCGATTGATGGTTGAATTCGTCTTTGATCTTTCTCCACACAATCGAAATGGCCAAAACGTCCTTCGTCCAATGCCTTGTCCTAAAATAGAGATCTTTAGAATAATCATCAAACTCTAGAAATTCTCTTCTTACCTGATTTTTTCTTTTTTGATCCGAAATATTTCGCTTGGCGTTAGCTTGGGGTCCGAAGACCTTACTAGTCCCACAGACCACGAAGAGGTGCTAATGCATTTACTGTGGGGCCATTGCCGAGGACGCCAGTTTCCCTGAGATCTCTTGGTGCCGGATGGTCTTAGCCCGGGCAATACTTTCCACCCGAAGCTGGGTGGATTTCTCGCAGTGGCCGGAGATCCATGTAGCCGTTAGAGTCATTGGGACGGAGGCGACCTGTGGCCGGGGCGAGACGCAGTTGTCCCGTTACCAGAGGTATTGGACCGGAGCATCTGACGAATTCTGCATTTTTCACTTCATATATACCCAATTCGCACCGGTGGAAAACCAGCCGCGTGGCTGGCGACCGTAGCGCCAGCTGGTGCCAAAAGCTAACATTTTTTATCAAGCGGCCAAATCGATCAATTCTGATCAGATGGATAAAAATCGATATCACCGTCGAAATCAGCACTATCAATTACCCCGGAATTCATCTTCGAATGAAAATTCTAGCACAAAAATTGCGAATTTTAGCATTAAAAAATTTTTGGAAGGAAATGTTGCGTTAGATGGTTTTCTGGAATCGATTTTCTCGATAACGATCACGATCACGATCTGAACGCTGAAACTTTCCACGATTATTGGCCATCGGGTTCACTATATCCCTTCCAAAAAATTATCGAAATTGGCCCAGCCGGAAGGCTTAAAATTTAAATTTCGATTGGCGGGAAAATATTTTCTGGATTTCAAAATCGATTTTACACGATTATTTTGGGAATGGTATCGATTTGATCAATCAAACATGGCAGGTGTTATCAGACCCCGAACTCCCATCTACCTGCAAAAAATCATGCAAATCGGTCAACCAGGAGACTAGAAATCGGAGATTATCGATTTTAAAATAGAATACCGTTTTTGACATTTTATCGATTATCACCACGATGGTATTGATTTGATCGATGAACGTTGGCATAATTATGGGCCTTCGGGTCCCTGATGTTCAAGAAAAAAATTTCCGAAATTCTCCAAACAGGAGGCTTGAAATTCGAATTTTTCCAAATTCTCGACTCCGCCCACTTTTGAGAAAAATGCGGATATTGATGCGAAAAAATGCATGGAAAATGATCAGAAAACATTGCATGATCGATCAGAATCGTGTGAAAGTGATTCTTGTGAACCTTGTAGCCATGTTTTGTCAGAAATCACAAAAATACCATGATCCTGGAATTTGAATTTTCAGAAAATTCACTATCCAATGACCAGCATTCATATTGATATTATTCATGAGTGACCATTTGTCATTTTTACACCAAGAATTCTACGCTAATACGCCCATGATTCCATATAAAAATATCAATCCCAAATATCGAAATTCTCTGCATAAAAATGTGCAATTTACAATGCGATTTTATCCGAAATTGCTAATTATCAAGGATAATATGGATATATGCCCATTTTAGGTGGATCCGATCTGCATATGCACGCACATATGGCTACGATTATGAAAAATAAAACGACCGCTCCGCTGCCAATTGAGAATGGAATATACCATGGCCAATCTCGAGGGTTCCAGCCGAGGGATCCTGAAATGATCACGTTTGATCAGTTTGCAAATCATAGCTGATGCATATTTTTGCTGACCCATGTATGGAACTGTGTAAAAATTCACCTGCAGCACGGATAGTCTCGTTCAATTTTATACTGATATTTCTGATGTCTGTATCCAAGGTTGGACCGACCATATTTTGGACGTTCATATCCAATGTTGGACCGGTGGTCACAATTTTCTTTATACTAGCGGAACTGATTTTCGTGATCCCGTTAGTACTCGAACTGATCACAGCCATCGATGAACTAGAAATCGATGCTGATGTGGATGTAGTCGATTTTGGAACAGCTGTGATGGTAGACAGTGTGGCCATCGATGAACTGGAAATCGATACCAATGTGGATACAGTCGAATTTGGAGCAGCAGTGATTGTGGACAGTGTGGTTGGATCGGTCGAGGTGATTTTTGATGATGCCAATGTTGGAGTAGGCGTTGATAATCCCACTGATGATATGGCTAAAATTCATTCTTCAACATCCCAACTTGGGACTGATAAGATTTTTACCAGTCACAGTCGATGCAGTGGATCCGGTCGTAGATGTGATTGGATTGGCTGAACAGAATTTGGCCACCAAATCGGCTACAGATAATGAATAATCAGTAGATGCATGGCGATTTGATTCATTTTTACCTGTGACAGTTCCAGTGGATATTGTAGAACATGCAGCAGTCACGGTTGATGCCTTTTCAGATGCAGTACCTAGAATATCTTGCTTTGATGATAATCAATTTTGGATAGCAATATTTACTGCTTGCAACAGGAAGTGTTGAAGCTTTTTGGGTCAATATTGTGCTGGCTTGTGCTAAAATCATGATTTTAGGTATGTTTTATGCAGTTCTCTTGATTACTTGTGGATGTGACACTGGACATTGCCAGTGGCTGGGTTACTGTAGCCGTCACACTGCTGGATTCAGCATTTGATGAAGGTTTATTGGTCGGTGTCTGGGTTACTGTAGCTACCACACTGCTTGATCCAACCGATGATGCAGGAAATGTAGTTGGTATCTGGGTCACTGTAGTTACCATGCTGCTGGATCCAACAGACGATGCAGGAATACTGGTCGGTGTCTGGGTTATTGTAGTGATAGGAAAACTGGATCCAGCAGTTGATGCAGGCGTACTAGTTTGAGCAGTACTGGACATAGTGGTCAATATAGCAGTGGTCAGTTTTGTACTGGGCGTAATCGTGGATGTGGTCGTGGGCGTGGTCAAGGTGGTCAACAATGCTGTACTGGTCGAAATGATCATTTTTGTACTAGGCACTGCAGTGGAACCGGTCGAAGTGGTCAACAATGCAGTGCTTGTGGAACTGGATAAAAACCCTTGAATCTTGTTCATCCAATATTCGTCAATTGTACTCGATGTTCCATAATCCAATATGCAAATTCCATACAACCCGGTTTCACAGTCGGCCATGGTCCACCCGTATTGTCCACTATCGAAATCTTGCATTACATTCACACAATCACCAGACCAATCGGCTGGATTACCCGGTTGACCAGGCATCCAAGGCGCCCAATCTTTCTCTGAATACACCTTTCCATCTGACCATTGTAATTTTCCTATGGTCTTATTGTAATGAAGACCGATCCAAAATTGAAGCATTTGTGATCCGATGTAGCTGAAAATCGATTTTTTAGCATTTTTGAGCAATCTTATGATATTTGTACTTGATTGCATAATCCCAAAATTGTTTTTCTCTCGTAAACAGGACGTAACTTCCTGTTTGCGAGCACGATTTTGTCGCTTCAGCGTACGTGACCAAATCTTGACTATATTTCATGCAAATCGATTGAAAACCGAACATCCCTTCTGGGCAGGCTGAAATCGTGAATTTTCCTATTCCGATCGATCCGAATTCGAATATTGATCACTTACAAATCGGCTCGAACGTTGGCATCGTGAACGGTGTTCCTGTACCGGACGTGGTTGGCATCGTTTTCAAACATAATCCAGTCATGGCCATATCGCAACTGGCCATGTGCCAAGCTAATTTCACTTTCGCATCATTCTTTATGATCACGCATTGACCAGTGGATGTTTTCGGCTGACCCTCAGCCCATGGTGCCCAATTGGTTTTCGGATCATACGCCGATCCGTCGGACCATTTGAACGTATTCGTGGATGTTTCGTAATGTAAACCTATCCAAATCGCGGTGATTTGCGCAGCCGGTGCTGCTCTAAAATATTCTCATGCAATAACAATCATTATTGATTTTTTATTAACATACACTTTGAGAATTTCCCATTGCGTTCGATCTTGTATCATAAACAAAGCGGCTCCTGAGGATTCGCAAGTTTGCTGAGCCGTTTTCCAAGGACCCGATTTCCCGAGAAGACCACAAGCACCGGCCATTTCTTGCCATCCATCAGGGCATTCTCCTGAAAACACGCTTGGGTATACTGTAGCTGTAATTATAATCAAATTTCGAACCTGAACAAAGGATGATTTGAATGAGGATGAATAGGAGTGATAGCATTGCGAAATTTCAAATGATCACAGTGATTTTGGAAGTCAAAAATCGATCGGGTCGAGTAAAATTTGACATTGGTCATGTAATTTCTGAAGCCTGGTCCAATAGATTACGTATCTACTCACATGACAACCAGTAAACTGGATAATCCCTACGGATTTTCACCACATCAAGATATGATCGGATCATAAAGCCAGTGGGTGGATATAATTTCCAGAATATTCTTGAAATTTTAGCATTGCACAAATCAATGTGCTTACGGAATAATCGACTATTCTAAAGCCATTGGTGACATGCAAAGTGCACAAGGGATACTGTAATTGCAATTTTCAAGACCATGATTTGAAAAATATAACTTCTAGCAAAAATATTGCTTTGCCCAATGAATAAATTTATCGATTTTCAATGTATGGATCACTTTCTATCGATCGCTTTTTGCATCACAATTTTTCAAGTATCCCTTTACTGGCATCCAATCGGGCCATATCACCTGAAAATACGCATGTTGCACTTCTGATCATGTGATCTGATCAAATCGATTACCAGTCGAGAAAAGATCAGTTGCATTTTGTGCATTGACAATGCATGGTAATCCGTATTCGCGTGCAACCACGGCTCCGTGCGAAAGTAGGCCTCCCAATTCGGTCACCACGCCAGAAAGCATTGGAAAATATGGTGACCAACCGATATCCGTTGATGTTGCGATCAAGATTTCTCCAGGCTAGAATAAAATTCGATGATCAATAGGTTAGGAATTGGTTGATGAGTTAATGATCAATCATATGATCACCTAGTGATCACTCACCGATCACTTTGATCAGCTAAAACTCACAATCGATTACCTGCGTATCTTTAGCATCATCCAACCGTTTGGCCACTCGAACTTTTCCTTCAGCAATTCCTTGAGATACTGGTGTACCTTTGATCACAATCGATGATCCGGATTGGCCAGATCGATTTGCACGTTCGATCTAAAATCATTGAGATCATTGATCAATCAATGAAATTAGCCTCTTACCGGTTTCGGCTGGCCAATGATCATTTCAGGATATTGGAACGTCTTCAATATGGTCATCAATTTTCGCCTTCTCACAGCTTTAGATACTAATCTGGCTGGTCGATTTTCGATCAAATCATTGATTTCCGTATGGGACATGTAGAAAATCAGTTCTTTATCTGGCAAATAACCCTGAAATGGCTTGGTTCAGGGAATGCGTGTGCGAAAATTCTCTGATCACCTGTTCGCAAAGTTTTGATCCAAGTTGCCGATATCCTTGCCTTATTATATCGGTCACTTTAATACCCAAATTCTAAAAATTAGGAATCTAGGCTAGATATGGCATACTGTAACCGCTTGTGCAAGGGTCGAGAGCTGGAAGAGGCGGAGCTAAATGCCATTGGTCGGCTCGCCTGTTGGACAAGGAGCGGAAGAAGGTATACTGTAACTGCTCTGTGGTTCCTTACTTTAGAATGTTCACGTCTAACCACTCCTGTTCTGGCCAATGGCACAAAGAATTTCAATAATATCCTAAAATATTCGCCGTTATTACTGATCTTATTATTCTAATCTGGCACCTTTTGATTACATTCACCGGATTGCGCAATTTTTTGATTGCCTCGTCAACAGTGAGCTCATCTTTTTTCGTCCACAATGATTTCTCATCAGGCAGCATACCCTAAAAATGGTGGTTGGGCTAAAATTTTGAATATTTCTAATCATTACTGACTTGTAATGTTTTTATCAACGGTCTAGGATCGGATTTCCAGGATACGGATCCAATATCGATCTGAAAATTCGATTTTAGTTGCAATGCCTAATTGAATGAGCGAAATCCAACCTCAGCAATACTCCGATGACCATGCTTATCCATAAAATCTTGGAATTTCAAGCCGGCTACCCCTGAATCACTGCTATTCAACCATAAAACAGCTTCTTCAGGGGTCATATTTCGAAATGTGCTAGCCTCTCCAGCATGGCAAATGGCCAATGCTAATTCCTTCAATGCTGCTGGTACATCGGCACTGACCACATTTTGACAACTACTGAATAACGTGGCGATATCCGAGAAATGATCAGCGGTCAATTCTAAAATGATCAACCATGAAACTTAGTGATTTACATAATTCCAGTGTACCTTCTCTCGGGCTCCTTGGCAAAATCAAGGCGGCCACGAAATTGTAACCGAACGATGAAGATGCACTATTCAATAAATGAAAGAACCAAACCTGAAAAATTGATGCCGAAATTTTCAACATCACTTTGACCAATGGTCACTTTTGTCAAATCCTGAATCCTCTTCCCAATTTCCGTATGCATGGTTTTTGCATCAGCATTAAAATCGATGCCTAATTTATAATTCCCATAACGGTTGGTCTCTTTTTCTTGGATATACGGAACAATGAAGAATACTTTCTAAAATTATCTTGATCCATGATTGAGGTATACAGTAATTTGAACTCCCGCCAAAATTCTTGTTGCAAATTGTGGAATTTATTACGCATTTTCTCCTGTGCTCATGCTATGCGTATAATGTGTCATAAGCATTTTTCTGCCAAATTCAAAAACTTCACATTGGCATTCAATGCTTACGTTGACAATATCCACAAGACGTCGGATATGTTGGATTACTGTAGGCGTGCCATAACGTGCAACAGCAGTTTTCTTGATTTCTTTCTCATTCAACGGATGTCCCATGAAGCAAATTTCAGGGACCCTACTATCCTCCATATGCCCGATTTCCTTGTATATTGTCTAAAAAATGGATTGATCACTAATCATCAATCGATAAATTTCTGCTTACTGTTATAATATTGAATAATGCTCTGTAGCAATGCACGTGTAAATTCACATTACACATTGGAAATACGCCCTGCCTTGATGGCATGGATGCCTTGAAAAATTCACAATTAGCAATGTGATCAAATCGATAATTTCGTGTACTTGAATAGCATTATCGATTGCTCTGCTTTGAATGCTGATGGATAACGGTGTTTGCGGTTCAGCCATGACTTCCCTATTGAAAATCGATCGATTACAATGTGCATCATTGAGTATCGATCGATCATACCCGACATTGGCTGTGGTGTATGCATCGTCTTCATTTCTAATCGCATCATCGAATTCGTGCATCAAATCGTATTCAGTCTCGGTTTCCAATGAAGTGATATCACGTGCCTAAAATCCATTTAGGCACTGGTCATGACAACGGGCAGTGCATTGTGCTCTGCTCACTTGAAGCAAGTAAATTTTTCCATCTTTTATTGCCCATTCGATATCTTTTGGCCTTTTCTCAAATGCGTGTTCAATCTGCAATCGATCTGATCACTTGATCGATAATAGCACTGAAATGATTTTACCTCGATTCCAATTTGGCCAAGTTTTATTGCCAAATCGTGATCCAAACAGCATTGCTTTCTGATATCTGAAGGAAAATTTTCATGCGGGGGCTTGATCTAGAGCTAGGGTAAATGTAACCCATTGGCCAATCAGATGGCGTCTAGGAGGTAGGGAGGAGCTATGGAATTACTGTAATTACCTGCCAAATCCACGCTATCCCATTCTACAGTATCCCCGTAATACGATCTATTCAATGTAATTGTGTCAGGGGTAACTGATCCGCTGACCACCGCCTGAAATTTGGAATTTATGCACATTGAATGGGGGTGATCTCTGCATACTTCTCCTAATCCGAGATTAGCATTTATGATAATCTTCAACGGATCATCGTCCACTGGATCATTGGTGAATAAAACACCCGATACATCCGGATCAATCATTTCCTGTATTACAACGGCAACAGGATGAGTCAACGGTTGACCGTGTTGCCTAAAAATTTGGCCTGATATGCTGAATTTTTGAATTACGCAAAATGTACTTTCTATATTGCACGGCTGGGATTCGGAATTGCGACGCCCAGCATAATTTTACGGCATCGCAGATCTGAAAATTTCCATTTCAACTGCCGGATTGCATTTGAAAATGGAAACATACGCTTTCCAGACCCTGCCGTTGCAGATATGTTTCCAACTGACCAGCAGTGGACAGGTCAGAACTATCTTCACCAACTGCTGATGATCGAACTGCGAATTTCTTATGTATCCATTGATCACCAATGGATCGATTCAGCTCTTGCTCAATTTCCGATTTCAATGAGCCAGATAATTCGATTTCTGTGATCAAATTTTCGATTCTAAATACATCGCATTGCGTAATTTTGGCAATTCACTGATTACGGCTTACTGTAAGCATATTGATTGCAATTCTTCATTCGAAAATCTGCAAAAATTTTCATGCAATCTATGGAGACTTCGCATAAATTTGCATACTTTCCATAATTAATCAATTTATCCAATAATGGTTTCAATTTCGGATTTTCGGATACATGTTTATCATATGCTGATGTAGTGACGCAAAATCCGGTTGGTACTGTGAACTAAAATTACGATTGATCACTCAATTTCCTGACATATAATTGATCAATCGATTACATTTGTTTGAATTCCACAAAGCCTTGCTAAATTACACCCTTTCCCACCGGTCAAGTCAGGGCATTTGGCCGCTCTATGGGAAAAAGGCAGAATAAGCATGGATGATTCTTCTTGCGTATATTCTAAACTGCAATTTTTAGCCATGCCTCTCAATGCTTGCTATCTTACTGTAATCCCTGTGGACTTCATTCTCATCAGTTTCGTCCAAATCGGCACAAGCCGATGAGGATATGAAATTGAATCCATATCCACCTTTCCCATCCAATTCAACTCGGCACACACGCAATGATTGTTTCCCATTATCATTCAATGATAAAGGAATTATCAATTCGGTTTGTGTACGCAAAAGATGGCGTTTCTCTACGATGACAAATTTTGGTAATTTAAAATTTAAAATTCTGCAAGTATACCGCATGTGAACGGTAAAGAAACAGTGTCTGACCACTGATCGATTTGATCATAGATGAGATCAGTATCGGAAATCGATTGGAATCGATTATCAGGCGTGCACATATATCCGTATCCAATACTACAATTCATGAATTGAGTGAATTTTTCGAAAAATGGTATGCTTTACTTTTTCAGCCGGTCCAAAATATCAAAAGCACCAATTGCCAAATATGTGCCGTCCTGGAAATTTGCATATTAGCAGTGAAATTTTTATGAGCTTTGCTCACTTCTAGCACAGCCACATGAGCATTCAATTTTGTCAACGCGTTCCATGGGAAAGCGCCTGAAATGACCGTTGGTCATTGCAATATTTGCAATATTTTGGCGTACTGTATATGCGTGATTTCAAACAGTGCATGGATATTTCCGATACGTCATTTCCGATTTTCAGTTGCCCAATCAGTCGACCCCATTGATTGGTGGATTTTAGATTAATCCTGGAAGGTGAATTTTTGAAAAAAGCTGGCTGATGCCTTGTACACGTACTTGGAGAATATCCCAAAAATGGAAGTCCACGGATTCCCGGCCAAAGTTTTTGATAAGAGAGCACGGCAATGATCAATTGTGAAATCATATTCATCAGTATTCGATGCCCACCAGCCGTTCAATTTGACATGCACCAAATCGGATTCGTCTTGTCCATTTTGACGGATGCCTTTTCTAAAAATTGCATGGATGGACCTCAGCCAACTCTTAGCACCAAAACGCGGCTAACAAAGGTTTACCTCAAAGTTGTATTAATAAAAACCCTCCATTTTCTACATGGTTCTTTTAATTCGAACCTCAATCCTTTGCCAATGAATGCTCTTGTTTCATTCTGATATTTTTCTCGCACATTTTTCGAATGATCTGGCAATGTGTATAATTGGCCTTTATGTCGAATAAGGAGCAAAATTTCAGTGCATTTTTTGCGTTCAGTCAATGACACAAAACAGAAATCTCCATTCTTGTTGAGTCCGAAAAATTGGATCGAGTCCATCTAAAGAGGGTATTGCAAAATTGCGCAATTTTGCAATAGCAATGTTGGTATACTTCATTTGGTCCCAATGCAATGCGTGGCGTTTCATTTTTCCAATCCTCATCGCGAGGATGGATATTGGATGCGAAATTCGATGCATTCCGACGTTTTTTCTTCAATGCACGACGTCGAATGATGATCAAAGAAATGACGGGATAAATCAATGCGAATTTGAAGAAATGGATTAATTTTTCTGCAAAAAATGTACTTCTTGGCTCCATTTGCATGGCCATAACTGGCCATTTTTGCATACCAAAATGAGTATTATATCTTCGGACACTGCTTGCTGAATATAATTTACTCAAAATCCATGACACTGAAACGACTGTCAAAATAGTAAACCACATTTTGGCTTCACAGT
Source organism: Discolaimus major (assembly GCA_034695185.1). Taxonomy (NCBI): domain Eukaryota; kingdom Metazoa; phylum Nematoda; class Enoplea; order Dorylaimida; family Qudsianematidae; genus Discolaimus; species Discolaimus major. Next base: position 15,675 of record JAQIWJ010000762.1, read on the forward strand.
GAAAAGCATCGACTGGGGAAGATTTTCGGTAGTTGCTTGGAGAACTGGTTTTAAACTTTGGTGCATATGAACTATGAGAGTATTTATCAAAATTTTTGAAAGCTGTGACTGGGAAGGATGTTATCATTGAGGAGTCTGAAGTGTGCTCAAGGCAATGAATTATAATGCACATAAAAAGACTGGCGATGAAAACTTCGTAACTGGCTTTGAGAAGAAATCAGTACTCAAAAAATGGGGTGCATGCGAATCATAAAACATGGCTATTAGTCAAGCTTTCCTGGGCAGTGCCTTTTGGAAAGGGCAGCTGGAAAATGAGGAATTAGCATATTATGCAAATAAGCTAAGTTGATGAAGCAATATGGCTAGCCAAAGGCTATCCAGCATGGCTCCTTGCCATGCACCCTACGCACACACGCTGTACTTTACAGCACAGGATATGCCTATCTCAGAAAATAATTGAATAGGCCTTTTTCGGTTGTATCATGGAATGCATGCAAATGAAGCATGCGCATGATGATTCTATTCTAGCGAATTTCATGAATCTACTCTTCTTCGCATCGATTTGCGTTTGAAGCGAATTCGGTGCTTTTATGCTTTTCATAGCCAACAAGGCATTCTCAAGAATCTTCATCTATTTTCAACCCCTCATTTTGGCTCGTTTCAATTAAATGACATTTTTAGCCTCTCGTAAACCCTGTTTTTAATGACCTTAGGAGAACCCGCAGTGGATTCTTACTTCAATTTGCGGGCCCGGACTGACGGA
>JAQIWJ010000763.1:0-16432 GCA_034695185.1 Discolaimus major
GCCAGCCAATGCATTCACATGGCTCTGCAACTGTTCATACAGGCAACTGCATGATTGGCAATACGCCAACGTATCCCTGGCAACATGCCAGCCAATGCATTGGCATGGCTTTGCATAAATGCAATACTTACATTTGGTGCCACGCTTCCGGTCATTGGAGGCGGTGACGCAGCCGATACCAATAATCCTTGCGTCGGCGGAGTATGCAACGACGATCCACACGCATTGCAACGATGCGTCAACGGACTCGGCGGACTGTACGAAATCGGCGGAACGTTCACATTCACGTTCAGAACACCTGAAATCCAGCGATTAGCCATAGAACGTCGATCCAAAATCCACGGCTTACCATGCGAAGTGAGCTCATTGAAATGACGTTCATCCTCCATTTCCAAACTGGATTCGGATTCGGATAAATGACGACACAATTGTTCCCGTCTTTCCACTTCCATTTGCAGTTTCCTTTGCAATCGAAGGTTTTCTTCACGAATGTGTTGCTCCTCGCGAGCTAATTGCTGCATTTTCTCGGTATCTGCAAATGAGTTCAGGTATCGTCCACATGGCTGGCATGGGCCAAATATGCAAAAGTTGCTTACTTTCCGATTGAGCATTCCTCAATTGTTGTTTCAATCGAAGCACTTCATTTCGAAGGTACTGAATGTGACGAGCCAATGAACCGGCGTCGGTCGAGGCCACCGGTGTGAATGCGGAACCACTGCCGGTAGCCGCGTTGACCAATGATTGACCGAACGCTGGAGCCGGTGACGAACCGCCGCCCGATGCACCGTTGGACACGTCCATTGGTGACGGTGGTGCCGACATTGGATGCTCCAATTTGGCTTGGAGCGTCCTGAAACCAACCCAGCTATAGCCGGCATGATCATCCAAATATATAATCTTACCGTTTCTCGTTCTCCAATTTATCCATGCGTTTCCATAAACGATTCACCAACGATTCTTGCTCTTGTTCCAACGTATTCTCCAATTCCACTTTCTCCCGTCTCAATTGTTCCAAATGCTGTTGTTTGGCCACCGTTTCGGCTTCCAATTTCTTTATTTTCCTCATCAATTTACTGACCATCGATTCTTGTTCTTGTTGCAGGGTGGATGCCAATTCGGCTTTCTCGTTGCGGAGCTAGGAAAATCGGTGCATTTTAGCTTGCAAATCACGCACTGCGATTGCGCAATTGCATTGCGCAATGCAATTGGAGGGAGGCTTACCTGAATCATTTTCCTGGACAGATCGTTGGTCAAACATTCCTCCTCTTGCTCGTAATTCAACGCCAACGCTTCTTTCTCTTTCTTCAATTCTTGGATTTTCTTCGACAACATATTGGAAATGAATTCTTCCTCTTGTTCCGCTTTCGCTTGCTGAAAGAAATCAGATATTTGAATCATCTGGGATGATTCTGGATCCCGAAAATAGCAAAATTCACTTACGATCAATACGCTAGCCTGCCTCAACGATCGATTCTCCTCTTGCAACGTCCGAACCCGGATTTTGTACGTTTCCAATTCGACCTGCGAATGGGCATTATCGATTTATCGATCTCCAAACTATCGATGCACAGCTTACTTTCAATACACGATTCTCTTGTAAAAGCGATTCCATACGTTTGGCCAATTGTTCACGCGACGCTGGACTGGGCGGTTTCATACTTCCTCCGACGGCCGAACCGATACCAATGGACGATCCACCGTCGAAACTGGACGAATCGCCCATAATACTGGACGTATCCGATTCACCTTCGGATACATTCCCACTTTCGCTAGCCATATCCACGGATTGGTGTCGTTGAGACATCTTCCCAGGATCGCCGGCCACAATCGGTGCCAACGACGACCAAAACTCGGAATCTGAAAATGGACACCCATTTATACATCCATACACTGGCAGATAATTGAAAATAAGCAGACGAAATCTGCTGGTCAACGCTGACCAATCAATCACACCCGAATACGCGTGTAAAAATATGTTAATTTCCTTATCGAAAAAATATAGATCAAATCTGAGAAGGTTTTTTAAGTAATATTCCTGTTTACAAGCGTGTATTGCGAATCGTCGATCATATCTTTCTTCGATTCGTAACACGGATCGCACATCCATTCGGCGTACGGATCTTTCAATAATCGTTGGAACGTTTCTTCCGGCAATCCCACGCACGTACGATGGAACCAGAATTTACATCCCAAATAACATTGGACCGCTTGAACGTTGTCCAAAATCTCGCGACGACACAATCCGCACGGGAATACTGGCGGGATATACGGGTGCGTCGGTGATATCCTGAAAATCGATATCCGGTCAATATTGCGCAATCGGGAGCCATTGATCGATTGAATCAATCAAGCCAAAATATACATCGATCGATTCTTCGAATCAATTAAAACAAATAAAATCCAATTACTTACGCATTATTTTGTACAATAACTGGTTGATCGCCGGGGAAAAATCGACCCAACGCACCAGAAGGTACATCCATCGTAGACGGGATATGTATTTGATTTTGGGAATAATAACACGACGGTGCCGGAGCCGATGGTGAATATGAATACGAATTCGACGGATTCCATGTATGGCCTGAAAAAGATAAGTTTAGAAATGATTGAACAAGCATTTTGCTACGCAAAATGCATCATGAATCTGCTGAGCAGATCCAATCGATTGTATGGATCAGACCGAATCAATGATCGGAATCAAATTCACTCACCAATCGAATTCGATGCGTACGCGTATTGAGACCTCATCAACGGTTCGAATTCACCAATGAACGGATCCGAAACGAAAATATGATCACCAGGCGGCATGGGTACGACCGGAGGCTGAAATATTGCGCAATTTGCGCACGTGGTATCGATCAGACGCACCCGATCGAACGCTTACCAAACTTTCCCTATCCTCATTATCCATAATCTTCGGAAATTGTCCAAAAACACGCGAAAATTCCTCTCGATCAACGAACGTTAATATCGACTTGTAATCGAATATCGCATAACATGGAAATACACCATAAGAATAACGGGAACCGAAAGGCGCCGTACCACGCCAATCGAAATAGGAATCGTAATAATCGATTCAACATATATATGATCAAATCATTCGAACCATCTGAAAAATGAAATCTGGATTATTTCCTTCCATGATATATTTCCATATATGGGCATACAAAAGCACAGAATAAGGCAATTTTGCCATAAGAATTCACAAAACGCACTCTCCATTTCAATTCTAGTAATTTACTGTAGAATTCGAATATCAAGCAATTTGAAATCAGATCATGTAATTATCGATCATAAAAATGTCGATCAGCTACAGTATCCTCTAAAAGGATCTTCTTTCTTTCGCGTACCATTTCTCCGGCGTAATTGACGCGCGGTTTATTCAAACCGTGACGAACTTGGTACGGTGCGTAAATATCGTCCACGTAATATTTCGGACGGAGCCAGAAATTGTTCACGGTTCGGTCGGAAATATGCGATTCCACGGGCGTCAACGTGTAATGTTGAAGAGTTTGCGATAACCACGGTTCGGATTTTTGATAACGCTGAAATAGGAGATCATGGTTGATATTCCGGATTATGCATCCAGGCGCCAAGCCTCTGGATATGGATATCCAATATCAATATACACCTTCTGGATTATGCATCCAGAGGCCCTCTGGGTACAGATATCCAATATCCACAGTACATACCTTCTTTTTCCGACCATCCATGGCTCGAATCCACATGCCATTGTTCAAACGTTTGAATCGATCCACGATATCTTTGCACGGTACTTTCCTGCCATCGGCTGGACTCATTCGAATGTGATATTCCCACGGCGGAATCTGAGCCACCGATCGACATTGGGATAATACCGATGTTGTACACCTGAAAACGGGTATCATCAGTTCAATCCTGATCCAAATCATCAGCTTACCTGCCAATGAATAATCCACTGCCCGACAGTAATCCCATTTCGAATTTCCTGAAAACTTCATACATGGATATATCCGATCATTAGCATCGAATTCAAAGATATGAGGCATATAAAGCCATTCAAATCAATCACTCAGATAAATATGAAGGCTGATTTTACTGATCAGCACAAATGCTACGCATTACAGCATATAGAATAGCAAATCAATGCCAAATTTCTTATCCTCGTATTCTCAGAATTTCGCAGCGTCTGCAATGTGATTGTGATTTCTTCTTTGCAGAAGCCTGAAAGGCCGGATTTAGCAATGATGCATCATCGTCAGGGAATGGATATTCAAAGCAGTGCTTCAGATGCTTCTGGCAGGGCCTCAAAATTCAAAATTACTTACCATCTTTGACCGAAGACGTCAGAATATAATATACCACCGTCAATGCCGATACAGTAATCTCCGCATTTTGTCTGAAATGCGAATGTACATACTGTAGACTTTCTCCAGCATCGAAACGTAAATTCTTACTTTTGAAAGCACGCCTTGAGATTCTCAATGCTGACAGACGTTGAAATCAGTCGTAAATCCACATCGGATGAAGCCAAATTGGCTAATCCACCAATAGCGTATTCGACAATTGCATCGTCTATGCTGGTCAATGCATCTGGAAAGAGATGATTTCAATTATCTCATCAATCAATGCTGAGATGCAGAATGCATCCAAATTGAAGATTCTGCATCCCATGCTACGAATGGCATGAATCATGGCCTCATCACTTACCTGTGAAAATCCTGATCACATTCAGCGATCGCAGATATTCGAAATTGATTGGATCGTATGCGAAATTGGCCAAATTCGCTAGCACTTGGCGTCGTGCTTCTGAAAATCAGGACCTGAGATTAGCATGTGCTGCTTGCATTCTGAAAGCGTCCCAAGCAAGAATCCAGTTGTGATAGCTTGATCACCGTCAGTGACCTCAGCTTACCTTGGCTTCCTGTAGATCCATATTCGCTGACCAATTCATGCAGATACCGTTGCCTTTCGACCGACCATTCCGTTCCTCTTTCTCGATTCTTCGGCTTCATCGTCCAATCGACCGTTCGGATACATCTAAAATCACATCGTACGATCCAAATTGCGCAATATCACATCCAAAGTATATTCAGGATCCAAACCTGATTCAATCAATCAATCCGTGCACACGTCAAAAATCGCCATTTATTTTCCTATATTGCCATTCAAAGAAAACATGTACACGCACAGGACATGATTGTACGTGGAACATGAAAAAAAGATGTGACGAAAAAAAGTTGAAAAAAGTTCACCCAATGTAACAGAAAGAACATTACATGGTATGATGCAGTGGTATTCCATTATATCGCTTCCATATAAATAATGTTTGGTCCAATCTCATAACAAACGCTCATGGTTCCCCCTCCCACCTCCGCATCAAAGCAAATAAAGATGCAAAAAAATACAAAAGTTCATAGCTGGCCTCAATGGGTACAAAAATCGATGATAAGCCTGCCAAAATTGCGGCACGACTAGACAGTGTACAAAGGAATAGTCTTCCCATACGCAGCCACACAAAAATGCCTAACTGATAAACTAGAAGAATCCTAAGCCAAAAGTATCTGATGAAGTCCCCATCAGCCATCAAATGAGCAGCAAACAAAGGACCTCAGCCGAATCCTGGACAATGTAATTAACTGATGAAAAATGCCTATCAAATCCTGTCTATGGCTAGAGGCTGAAACCAGTTTCACTTACACCGCCATTCACAAAAACACTACCCTAATCACACAAAAAACTGGTTCATCGAAAGCTCAATATCTCACACCTAGGTACTAATAAATATGCTCATCAGACCCCATCCGCCCGGCGGTTTTTCATAGGCCTACTCTTCATAAATCACGAAAAGCAAAAACAGCGCGATAAACTCGCACCGCAAGCTAGCACAAAAAATACAAAAGCGAGGAAAAAACATCAGGAGCATCATGCTGCTCCAATGCCTACGTATGCTTTGAAAAAAAGCGCTAAGCTAATCAAACTCAGGAGTATTACCAACGCAAAGCTGACAAAACTTCCTTACACAACTGCTTGTAACGATTATAATCTCCTTCTACGCACCTGAAGTCCACTTTGTTGAAACCCGTTTGCTTGTCCAATTGAGCCACACCGATCTCCACTCTGGTTCCATCGTCACTCTCCAACGATACGCGACGAATATGATGTTCGTCCATACCATTGGCACCGTCCATCATACCGTTGGCGGATTTGCTCGCGTCCATATCCGTGTAGGTGATCTTCAATAAATCCAAGGCCCGTTTCAAATCGCACACGATACTGGATACGGTACGAGTCGGAGGCAAGACGATGCTGTCCTCGTCGTAGCTGGACGTCAGTTCTTCCTCGTAATCCTGCTGATGACGATGATCGTGATTATTGCTATTCGTACCGGGACCAAATCCGCCGCCGTGATGCATTTGTTGAAAATACGCGGTCGACGGATCGATATGGAAATAATTCCGATAGAATTCGGGCGTACTAACATTCGCCAATAGCTGCTGTTGAAACTGTTGCTGCATTAGAAGATTGTCGAACAGTTGCTGCTGATCAGGAATACCGCCACCACCGCCGCCGCACAATAGGCCTTGAGCGAAATATTGAAAGTTCGTAATCGGATCTCCGGACGGTGATATGACGCTCGACGCCAGGGTCATATTGATGGGTCGATGCAATATGGTCGTACCACGATCGTCGGTGACGTTGATTTGAGGCATTGTAGCTGGCGAAGTAATTTGGTGATCGACGATAGCATCTCCAACGCCGCCGCGATGATTGAGCGAGAATAAATGATTTGTTCCAATTGGTGGTGATCGGCCGAGTAAACTGGTCTCCGCGTCGTGTTCAATAATCATATCCAAACTTTGGCCAGGCGGCGATGACCGAGGACTTCGACGTGGTTGTTCAATAGCGCTAAAGCAAAATGCGCATGATTAGGCATTGCTGCTGAAGCACAGCTTCACATTCACATCATACCTTGATTGAAGCAGTTGCTGTTGAGTTAATTCGGTATTGGCTCGTAATTGCTGGAATTCTTGTTGAAGTTGACGCATACCTTCTCCACTTGCTGGACTTTCAGGCTAAAATAAAGATCACAGAACTTAGGATGGCTTTCTTCACATGCATAACAACAGTGCTTACCCTATGCGTAGCTTGGAAATACAATTTCTCCAAATGGGTCAATAATGACGGCGTCAACTGAGTGGAATCACTGGCACGTCGATGCGACGATAACGGCTTGTATGGTTCTCCACGTGACGAATGTCTGGATCCGTGATGACCACCGGCCATAAAAGGCGAACCTTGCTTGGTAAGTGAGCTACCACCACCGCCGCCGAAATTCGTGGCTGCCGCTGTCGCTGTTCCAGCTCCACCATTTGCAGCGACCAAACCAGTTGACAATTGCCCGTGAATGGTATGTCGTTTGGAACCAGCTCGAACGCGTAGATAACGAGCTCCGGCTTCTTCGATACTTTCTTCACCACCGTTCGTATCCATCATAGCGGCGTTCAATAGATGATTGGATGGCTGTTGTAAATGCTGATAATATGGCGATGTTGCGGCACCAATTTGGCAGCCGGGGAATGCCGCGGCGCTCATTGCTGGTCCCAATGACGTAGTTGTAGCAAAATTGAACGATTGAGCTAAGCCAGCTGCGCCATCCGAACCTCGTCGACCATTGCCTAAAACGTGGACCCCTTGTAATCAAGGCCATAAGAAGCCTTTCGACCATTCTTACCTCCTCTTTGAACATCTTGCCTCAATAGCGATGGCAAAACGCAATGCGGAACTGCCGAAAAATTGGCCAAATTCGACACTTCTCCCAAACCGAACGACAATGGAAATGGAACTCCGATATGTCCGCTGGCAGTCGATGAAGGAGTCGTTGGGAATCCAGCTCCAGGCGTCAATCCAGGAACGCCCAAAGCCGTATGTCGACGTTGGGATAAATACGCGTGCAAATTGTACGGCGTGGCTTCTCCCGAACTGCCTTCGTCGCTGTCGCTCGTATGGGACCCCTGGAAAATAATTCCGTCAGTCTCAAACCTCGCTGCAGTAGAGCTAAATTTTACCTGGTCCAAACTACCGACGCTCAATTTGACCAGATCTGAAGCCAGTATCGTATTCGTTTCGGTCATCGGATCGCAATTGGCTGAAATCGGGGAATGTCGAGCGAAAAATTCGCGATACGAATAATTCTTATTACCTTGTCCAGTGGTTAATGATCCACGTGACCCGCGTCGAGGTAAATCACCGGAAGCATCCAATGCCGATTCATTGATAATTTGACGAACTCGGGATTTATCGCACAACAGCTTGTCGGACAATAAATAATACGCGGCGTATTCTTCGTCAAACCGTTTCTCCAAAACGGCCTGAAATGAATGTTCAATTAGCATAGCTAGCTCTTTAGAATTGAGCCAATTCTTACCTCTATCACTTTATCCGCATTGTATCCTTTCTGCTGCATGAATACGAGGACAGTGGAATTCAAATCGATCGTTTCCGAGCCGCTATTGATTTTCGGCGAAAGGCTATCGGCGATCAACGCTTGAACGCTATCGTTCCAATCGTCAGCTGTGAACCATCTGAAAATGGAAATCGTCAGAATTGCATTTCCGATGCAAAAAAAGAACTCGTACTTGTGTTGAATAACTTGGCGTATACTGCAACGTTGAGCCGGATCCACAACGAGCATTTTTCGGATTAAATCGGCGCATTCTGAAACGAGGGAATAAATACGAATGAGAACTTGCTGATACCATGCTTGACTGAATCATGCTTACCCACAGAGACGTAGAACGGTATATTTACGTGGCCATGTAAAACGGCTTGCTTCAAACGTTCGATCGAATTGCTTGGAAACGGGAATCCACCGGAGACCAGAATGTACAATACGACGCCCAAGCTCTGAAAACCAACGCAGCACTGTTTCATGTGCCGTAATAATTATAATGAAAATCGCTTACCCAAACATCAGCTTTGGTACCGTCGTAATTCTCGCCCAAGAATAATTCCGGAGCCGCGTACGGTGGGCTTCCGCACCACGTTGACAATAATTGGCCGCTATTGTAGAAATTGCTGAATCCAAAGTCTGAAATAATAAATCTCTTATGAGCCCCGTCAGGAATCCGAACGGAAACCGACGTCTTACCAACTAGCTTGACATTATTATCGGCGTCTAATAGTAAATTCTCCGCCTTCAAATCCCGATGAACGATACCGGCCGTATGGCAATAGGCGATAGCTGCCACGGTTTGACGAAATATACGCCTGGCTTGACGTTCGTTCATACGACCGTTCTTTTGTAAATATTCTGAAAAAATCACGATCAGTATGATTCCAAGCGATAAAGAACAACGCCTTACCAAATACTTCTCCACCGCTAGCGTATTCCGTCACCAAATATAGCTTCGTTTCCGTTTCCATAACCTGAAATAGAACCGTAATTAGCTTCTCCATTCGTGGAAGATATTTTTAGCAACGCAAGGGCAAAGGTTGGGAATTTGCGAATTCCTCGCAAGCGACCCCAGAAATAACGCCCGATTACGACTATCAGAGCGCCAGGAATTGCATAAATCCAGTTTAACCCTACGCAATTCGGGGGGGGGGGGAGAGATATGCGCATTTAGCCCATTAGCTTGAAATAGTCATGAATAATTGCCGCCTCTATCACATCATGGAATGTCAAGCATTTTATGCCCGCGTTTCCTGCCTGACATAATTACATGCATCATTAATTTCACTCGCATACCTGGTACAGACGAACGATATGAGGATGCTTCAACGTTTTCAATATTTGAATTTCTCGATATATCTTTCGTAAATTGTCCGAGTCGATACGCGATTTGTCCACTATCTTTACGGCTACCTGAAAAAAACAAGGGTGCATTTTAAGCGATGATAAGATAAGAAAATGTGCGTAAACCTAGTGTTAAATTTGGGGTCACGAAATCCTTGAATGACCAGGACAAATAAGAAATGGCATTTTGCGATGACCATTGCAAAAATGGTCATTCAATTTTAGCCGCTCATAAATTATGGTTAGACTAGAAAATTTTTGAGGAATTATGATTTGTCAAGATCAGTAATTTGGTAGGAATTTGTTAAAATTCAACAGAAACATACGCCAAACATGGCCCATAGGAAAAAACCGGTCTCCAGGCGCTGGGGGCCTGACCTTTATAATAAAAATCAATTTATTACCTTAGTTTTAGTAACTTCGTGTTTTCCCAATTTTACAACGGCGAAATTCCCACGACCAATGACCTTTTTCAATAAATACGGACCAACTTTGACAGTCGTCGAAGCGCGTGCACGAGTACAAGAAGTCGAATCTTCCATTTTCCTTTCACGAAAAAAAAATACGATTGAACGCCCGGCGGTTGATGAATTCCGAAATCACGAATGAAAATGGCTCGACTCGCGATTTCAAGAATTAAACCAACTGAACACGAACTGAATTCGTTATCATACAATATCCGGGCTCATGGCATTTTCATTCCCGAAAATACATAAATACTACATAAACCAGCCAGACTAGACATTTTCTCGCACTCGCCGGAAAACTCGTCCCCCCCCTACGGCACGAGCACACACCCACGTTACAGTAGGAATTTGGGATCCGCAGGTATAAAAAACGTATAACAATTCAAAATATCGATTCCCGGTATATTGATTCCGATATATCAATTACTGATCATTGTAGACAGTTGAAGCTGATAGAGCGTGATCAATTGTATAGGAAACCACGCTTATATGTCATATCAATCACTTGGTGATCATGAATATCGGACGTCAATTTTCATGGCTTACTGTAACCGCTCATGGAATTTTAGATAAGCTTAATTATGCGAGAAATCACTCAATTTACATGAACCTTGAGTGAACTATTGCTTAATTGGCTATGGAGATCCACTGATCACAGTCATTTTTCGATAAAAAGCTTATTTAAGAATCTGACTTAAATTATCGATGTCTGATACAGCGATTTCTGAGTGATCTAAGTACGGTCTGTCGATAGAGCGTAATCACTTGCATATTATAACATGTCAATTGGCCTTTATTGAATCACCAGAAGCCAAAATCAATCCATCAAAATCAATGCCAGAATACAAGAAAATTCAGCTTTTTAAACCCCCTCACAAGCCTAATAATGACGGTATAATTAGGAAAATGAGAAGTTTTCTTAGTAAGATAAGCATTCTGCTTTTTATGGCGTTGTCAGATTTCGAATATCGCATGTATTCAGTAAGTTGATCAAAAATATCGATTTGTGAACTATCGATTTCCAAGTGATCAGACCGTGATCAATGGATAGAGCATGGTCGATTGTATAGGAAAAACCCCTGCATGACTTCAATACCGTCATTTTTATTGAAATTCTTTGATAAAAACATCATGTGCTGGAGGATAGGCAATGTCAAAATTTGAAATTTTTAAATACGAATGATAAATGAACGAAAGGCACATTTTCTGGGGCAGATTGACGTGCTGATTCCAAAAATCACATTAATGTCGTCGTGTGATCGATATTCAGGGATTTAATCAAAATGATCAATTTCTGATGACAGCTCAATTTTGACTTCACCAGTCAATTCTTATAACTTGATTGTGACAGGAATATATACGCATGCCATATCTAGATTATTCTGTATGAAAATACGTTTGTCGAACTGCATTCATCAAAGCCTCTTTTTCCAGAATGTATCTTTTTTGCCCTGTGCATGCAACCACTTTCTTCAGCAGCACCCACTCCAAGGTATGTGATGATTGCAATTCAGTGATCTAATCACTGCCAGATCATGTTGACGGTGTACCATGAGATTTGGATAGTAATCGATACGATATTTCATCAGATCAAATTCAATGATTCCTCAAAAATGTTGGATTTGTATTGCCAATACCTGCTGGCGGCAAATTCAGGAAAGTTAATTAGATTTTTGCCAGTTGTACGACTCGAAAAATCGTCCAAACGCACTGAATATCTAGGCATTTTGAGCCATACTCAATTGCAAGAATTATAGTCCAATGCAAAAATGCGTTTTGGCATGCATGAAAATGACAGATTTGAAAGGAAATTCGCATTTTATCTGCTCCAATGGATTTTGATCCAGTCCCTAATCTGTGAAATTGGCCACGCGGATGTGATCGATCCAATCTTGATCAATAGGAATCGATTTTGGGCATTCAAAATCGTGAAATGCTTATTTTCTGAAGTGTTCACTTTTTGAAAAGGGACCTGGTCCTTTTTCCATAGAAATCAAATGCATTTTTTTGCATTCGCTTCTAGAATATAGTCACGATTTTGGATAGAATGAATTGCCTCTAAATTGCATATCAATCTATAAAGTGATTGATCAACCTGATCAATCGATACTGATCAGTACAATATAATTGAGAATAGCATTCATAATCGATCGCTTCATTGTGTGAAAACCTTGATCAAAGCAATGTGGCGTATTCGGTGCTAGACAATGGTCAGGATTGTTTTCTTATCAAAATCTTTGCTAATTTGGTGAACATTTTGTGCAAAGCATAAACTTGCGAATTATCTATTTCCCAAATTGCCGTTGCAGTTTTGGTTTGGCTTCTTGCGCTGAAGGAATGTCAGTTTTGCAAAAGGCCTAGGATCGCTTGGTGCATTGCAATACCTGGCAGGCGAGTCTCATGATCAAAAATTTGCAAAATTCAATATCCAACAGTATTATCACTGTCGTGCAGTGGCTCCATTTTGTCGGATCATGGTGTACAAAAACATTTGCCATGCAAAAAATCAGCCATTGCTATTCACTGGGGTCCAACAATTCTTGGATATTTTCTAGGATAATTTGACATGCTGGTCATCGTGATGCCATTAATTTTCTTCACAAATCGATTCTCCGTGCTCGATTGTCCAGACTGGCATTGGTCACTCATTGCCATGAGCAGTACCATGCAAGCAAATCGTCATTTGTGGTCGAACATTGCCAACGATTATGATCATCAGCATTGATTTTCATATGTGTACATGAATCCGAAAGGACATGAGCCCATATTTGGTATACATTGGGGTGGTGATTTTGTGAATGAATCGATGTAGGCTCCTAGAAAGAAGAAGATGACCAAGTATCCATCAGTCCAGGCTCCTCAATATGAAATCCAAAATCAGCATCAGATCTGGCAAAGTCAGAATTACTTGACCGTCTGGACAGACTCCACCAGGAGCATTGCTTCCACAGCAAATCGTGCTGTTGGATAATTTCGATCGGATGCACTCTCCATTTTGGCCAGTACAAGTCGACCAACCGCGGTCATCAGTCTCGCAATTGATTTCTCTGCCGCTTGAATCTTTGGCATCCAATGCAATTTGACCAATTGGACAGCCTGAAATTGCCGTATCGTGTGCAAAGCATGCAGTGATGGTGGGGGAGTGCGAACAGGATGTATTTTACCAATATATGAATGTGCAAATCCATTGCTGACAATCCAGAAACGGGGCATGGTTACCTGCAGATTGACAAAAATTCAAGCAATCATCTTCTGATCGAAAATTATTCTCATTTCCACCGCAACCATTGTACTGAATTGCATTCTTCCCTTTTGGAATCGTAATGGTATGGATTGATTGCATCAATTCCACAAACTGTGCCAACATTTCGAGACTGAGAACATATGGATGCTGAAATCATGGAGTGCATGATCAGATTGATTGCGCAGATATTCTGATATTTCCATGGCAAAAAATTTATATACACGATTTTTGCAATTAGTATGGCACTCATTATTCGACAGCTGCATTCGTTCTGCACTGGCTGATTCGTATCGTAAGTACCCTCATTTTCAATGAAGCTTTCCTTTTGCTAACGACCATTTTTATGTTTCAGGAGCCTTTTACGACCATGTTCCTGCATTTACAAGGGAACAAGTTTGATGTGGCCGACCGAACATTTCATTCAATTAGCGAGTCCTGGCGCAGTTGCCTTCGAGACACGCATGACGTCAAGGTCAGTAGCTTTTATAATTGTTTATTGCAGATAAAACGCATTTTATGCCTCGTTTCAGGAACTAATACCAGAATTTTTCTATTTGCCCGAAATGTTCGTGAACACGAACGGTTATCAATTTGGAAAACGAGACGATGGAAGTGGCGTGAACGATATCGTTTTGCAAAAAAATATACTGTACTTTTATGCATTTATTTGTTCTACGCGTTTGCTTCAACAAGCTTTTCTAGCGCTATGACAAAATCATGTAAGATATTTTTGTCATATTCTAATTACTGTATATTTGTGCTTCCCGCACCCCTTCCTTCAGTCCAACGAAATACAACTTCTTTGCTTCTTGATCCAAAGCCGATCTGCTTCCCGCGTCGTCCGGTATCTTGTACGCCGTCGTTTGCCATTGAAACGTGTTCAGATTCAGCGCAAAGATATCCTTCACTGTACGCAGTTGACCTAATCCATACGTTTGGTTTCCTCCAACAATCAGGATTTCATTTTCGGTTTGATGCATATTTTCATTCGAGAAATCCACCCCTGGTGCTTGTCCAGTTAAACTGACATTGGCGGTCCTGTTGGTCTTCAAGTCCAAGGTGTAGGCGAATTCGTATTCGGACACGTACCCTTCACTGTAGAAATGTTGAACCAAAGCGTACAGCGTGTCATTTTTCACAACCGTAAAGAAAGCGGCTGATGGTTGTTGAGTTTGTTGACGCGCCAAAGATTTCAGCGTGGCTTTGACTGGTTTTGTTGAAATTTGTACGTCCAGTTTTGAGAAAGCGAGTTCTCCGCCTCCTCTAGCTTGTCCATGCGCAGAAGCCACCAGATAAGCTGTTTTGCCATCTTGTTTTGGCACGTTGACGCTCAAACCTTGGATCGTATTTGTTGACGTGGTCGATGCATTTGGGTCAATTTCAAAAGGCACCTCAGACCATTTTCCAGCATTTTCGTCCCAAAAGAACAATTTGTGAAAAGCGATCTTTTGTTCAGTGCTGTAGGTCAACATGAAAAGATAACCATTGAGGGAAAATAATTTATCGCCTCGCTTATCCTCATCCAAGCGATCGTATGATTTGTGGGTCCACGTTTTGGTTGAGAGGCTTAAAGTTGACACGATACCGCCTCGAGCAGCCGAATCCCACGGATCTGAGAAGCCTGTGCGGTGAAGACGTTGGCTAACGAGCCATAATTTGCCACCACCATAACGGATGCCGAATCGGCCGCCTCGAACATTTTCTGGATTGCTTTGATTCCATGCATTCAATACTCCAGAGGTGACGTTGAGGGTCCAGAGGCTCATTCTCAGTGCTAAAATTTACAAAAAGTGGGTAAGCACTTATAACTTTATATATTAAACCGCATTATGGCATCAGTCCTATTGCCAGAGATATCAATGATCATAGGCCAAGTCCTGAATAGGGGGTACTTCTTTATTCTAGGTCAAGTCCTGAATAGGGGCCCTTCCTTTAACTCTACCCTGGATTAAGGGTTTTGGGTGGGATATTACTTTTAAGTTTTAAGGTTAAGTCACATATGGACTTGAAGATTGAATTAGCCTACTCTAAACTATATACCAAACGGTAACGTTTAAGGGGTAAGAATAGGACAGGGTTACAGAATTTTATTTAGGGTAAAGTAGGGTTAGGAATGATTAAAATCTATTGATTTTATTGGTTGAATAAGGTTAGAATCTCCCTCTTCCTGATGCAGCCAAAAATATGTAGCACCTGCACTGAATGAATTGCACTGCAGCCAAAAATTTTTAAAAGCTTAATTTTAGGAGAATAAAAATACAAAAACAGAAAATTAGAACAAGTCTTAATAAAGTTAACTTCGCCCCCATCTTACCATTTGAATGCGCTACAGTCAAATAAGCAACAGCAAGGAATGCTATCGCAGCATTCATGGTGAAAAAGTTTTTAGCACACTATCTGCAAAAGAGCAAATAAAACTAGTCACAATCCAGCCGAATATATACCCCTTCCCTGATGTTCTGGAGCGTACATGATTAAACGAGCCAACTGATAGCTGCTGGTAGTAAGCAAAGCAACGACTATGACGTAATTGAAGTGGGAACTGGCCTAAGTGACATTGCAGGAACAGAAACGGCAGTTTATCAGAAATTGCATCAGAATCTCAAGTATGTAGGTGGGCCTAAAAACTTTTAAAAGTAAACATGTTTTGATGTTGCCTAGGCTTTGTTGTTGAGACCCCTTGGACAGAAATAGCACAATCTGTGGGCAGAGTAGGCAAAATATTTTTTATTTTAGCATTCAGAAGCTGAATTTTTTGCTAGTTTTCATCAGTAGGAAGAAAACAGCTAATTGTAAGCGAGAAAGAGCATACAGCCACTCCTTGTACATTATGAGGTCGTCGATATAAGCTAACACATAAGCACATTATTCCCAAGGCCTAGTTCCAAGCGTCCTCGTTTCCTTGGTAACCAATCAACAGCTGCTCATCGGCTACGTCTCTTA
>JAQIWJ010000764.1:0-16334 GCA_034695185.1 Discolaimus major
TCTTAGAATGAAGAGTACTTTCAAATAAGCTATCTCTTATCAAAATCGAGAGGTGGCACCAAGTATCCTTCCCTTGTGAGCCAAAAATGGATCAAGCCCTTTGTATACATACTGAGAATTTGTATTCTTCTATCCGCGTGAGGTTGATCGGTATATTCCCAACTGAATATGGTATCATCAGCCGATACTGAATTACCCATAATCAAATATATTCTCAATTTTTGGAAGAGCTATTTCACAAACCAATAGTCGAATGAGAAATTCATAATACAACGTATGGTCTGAAACTCTTGGGCGAATGTACACCTCCGCTCGAATCCTATGCCTGCCCACTCAATACCTGTATTTATGGACATGTGAATTCCTTCCCAATCCTATACATACGTCCTATTTCGTTTCCTGTTCACACGCATCCACATCGCCTAGTGGCGGGGCGAGTTTTTCTAAATGTGGAACGAGGGAAATACCCCCCATGCAATACTGATATTCTCATGAGGGCGCATGTGAAGTGAATGAAAAGTGAACAATTCCGGAAATTGGGTGACGTGTATATTCTGGGGTTCGTCATTTCTCGTTTCACTGTAGATGGATATGGAAAATTGCATCCATATATCGATGAGGTTATGGATATTGCCTAAATTGGCAGCTGAGCAGAGCTGATCAGAAATTGTGATCAAAGCATACCGAAGGGTGTTGGTGAAAAATCATGTCGTTTCAAATGCGTGTGCCAATGTGATCGGGTCAGTGGACAGAAAACAGCAGAATCTATAATTGGAGGAGCGGGTGACAAATGGCTACCTGTCATTTTCTTCCTGGTGAGAAAAACGGCCTCAAAGTTTCTTCACTTCCCTCACATGTTTGACCGCAGGGGCGGTTACAGTACCCCACATGCTACACGTTTTGAGGAAGCGGTATCCAAAATCTTTATATTCGCATCTTCAGCTGAAAAATCAATCGATAGATAGCAGTGCAAGTAGTTTTTCCTATATAATCGATCACGCTCTATCACCTATTGCTGTACAAATTGACCAGTAATCGATATATCGGAAATCGATATGTTGGATCGAATCTCTAAATATTGGTCACATGTCAAAATAAGCGTGATTTTTTGGAATCAGCCTGCTCAGTTAGAAAATGCCTTCGGAGAATCGATTGGTGAAGTCAAAATCAAGCTATCACATCTCCATCGGAAATCGATCATATTGATCAAATCTCTAAATATCAATCAACCAGCGAAATAGACGCGATTTTGGAATCAGGATGAACCAGTTAATCAATGAAATGTTGGTTTTTATGTACTGATCACGCATAATCGATGTATATACATAGCAAAATTACGTTTTGCAATCATTGCTTTCCAGAGGAAAATCATGAAATCGATATCATACATACAAAATATGCAATAATCAAAGACAACATATGTCCATATGCAGGTTTCATATTTACACTTACATTCACCACAAATTGCTTCTGACATTCACTGTGAAATCGTTCGTTATTCCAAAATGCAAATCCCTTTTCCACATGGGATACTGTAGATGACGTCATTGGCTGTGAAATCACAGGTTCTGATGCATTCAAGCCTTCAATAGGCGTACTGTAATTCAATATTGAATTGGAATGATTGTATGAAATTCCTGAATGATTAGACTGAGAAATTGTGAGGTTTGGAGCGAGTATCGATTGATCAGTATGAGGTATTGATTGATTAGATGCATTGCTCGATTGATCAGTTGCAAAAACCGACTGATCAATACGTGAAATCGATTGATCATTCAATAATGAATAATCACCATGGGTGTTCCGCTGATCAGGTGTCAGTATCGATCGATTGTGTAATATTGATTGATTACTCTCAGATATTATAGTCACATTCAGCTTGTCAAAAGCGCCAGTGAAATTTTTCGGAATGCTCGATTCACCTTCACTAAAGTTGCGATTATATCCACTGTGATCAGTGATAGATGTTGTGATCAAATTGATCATTGGTTTTACTGTAGTCGATCTGATCGATATCGATTGATCACTAGGCTTTGACGTAGTCACAAGTCTCCATAATCGCGATGCGTTTGTGGAAGTTGTCAAAATTTTCGCAGTTGCAATTGCCCGAATAGGCTTCGGGACGAATAATCTTGATGGTGAAAATTTGATCGAAATTGAGGCCAGAGCTACACGAGGTTTTTCAGGTACCCAAATTCTACTAGGAATACGCTTGAATGGATCTCTTGGAAATGGATGAGATGGCTTCACAAAAGGTTTTGAAGCCGGTGCAATCCTTGGAGTCGTGGTAGGTGGTGTACTGTATTCATAAATGGTTCTGTTTGTTGACGGCTGACGTTTTATGAACGGTGTCCATTTCTGTGAAGTGGGCGTTGGAGTTGAAGCACCGATTTTTGGAGTCGTCATTGAAGTGAATGCAGCGCTCACACTTGTGGTCAACAATCCAATCGATTTTTCTGACTGAATGTTCTGTGGTATTGGCACTGCAGTGACCGTCGAGAATTTTGTGATCATATCCAATTTTGGAGTTTGAGTACTGGACGCAATTTTGGACTCCCTGTTTCCAAAATCACTAGATCCGAATGTCTCATTCCTGATCATTTTCGTGACATAAACAGGAGCCGCCAGGGCTTCCAATTGCGCGTGTCCGAATAATGTATGTTTTCGCCACCAATCCGCATCTTCACCAGTATTACACCAATCGGAACTACAAAAGCAAACTGCGTATTTCCTCTTATCCCCATCCCCGTGGTGGAAATCCAAACACAATGATCCTTTATTTTGTCTCACGTGCACTTCGGGTGGGATTCGTGATAACATCGATGGTCTGAGGATATTTTCGGCGCATCCGAGTACAGTGAAATGATTGATTTCCTCATTTTCCATAAGATAAGGCTTGATGGAAACGCAAAGCGAACGTTCGCATATTTGAGCTTTGCCATTCTCGCTCAATTCCGGTAAATGACAATTAGGTCGTACAGAATCCCAAGGATATGTGAAAATCTTCTGATTGAATACGGATGTTGTTGGATTTGAATTCGAAACGGTGATCGATGATGCGCAATAATAACAGTAATGAGCTGAAACAATGCTTTTTCAAGTGCAAGAGGTATACTGTAACCGCTGTACATGTAGAAAAGATGCCAAATTATTGACCCAAAGGCTCAAACTCACCTTTAGCAACGACCCCAAACGAGGTCAGCAAAAGAAATGACCAAAACCAATTATCCGAACTCATGTCGAATTCACGATTTTCTCAAATTCTCGTCTTCTTTTGCATCCGAAGAAGGCTATCTCGAAACACACCACTCTCCTCATTCATCAAAGATTCTTATTCCGAATGAACACCCCACCCCACCCAATAAACAAGAATGTCAACAGCGTCTTGGAATGAGGCTATTTCTCATTAGGAGGCCCTTTTTCCCCACGAAAATGCCTCGGGATTGGTTCAGAAAACATCACATGCTTACAATCGCCTTTCCTGGAAGGCATTTCGCTTGCCGGATGCGAGTAAAAATAGCAACTATTGCCATTGGGGGATGCGATGCACATTTTGCACCTAAATAGCATTCCCTAATGAATTCCGTGTAAAAGGCAGCCGATGCAAATTGAGCAACTGTTGATGAACTAGCAAAGAAATTCAGAGGCTAAAATCCTTTGAGGATGGAGAAGCGGACCGTACATGGATGTGCATAGCATAGAGATTTCCTGTTTTGATAATGAGTGAAATTTAAATTCGAATTTTGCATGGAAGTGAATTTCGAATATTTCATTACCATTGATATTTTTGTATCTAAACAAGGCGTTTCAGCCGATTGCGGTCAGAAAAATTTTGACATATGGAAGCATTTCATAGATTATGATAAATAAATTGCATCTATGCATTCGAACAGTAGCAATAAATACTGTAAAATTCATGATACACCAGCGGTCATTGCTATAATGGAGATAAACTTCGTTTCCGAATATTGGCATACTGTAGCTGCACAAATTGGGCCGAGATTTTGAATCAGTCTCGACTTGCTTGGGATAATCGTAATGTATTGAATCATACTGGCATGGCATACTGCATTTGCTCATTTTTGTGCTGAAATTTGAATATTGCTTGACTCGCTTTGCTGATGATGCTTATAGCAGTATTAGTCGTCTGCTGGAAGCGCACTTTTGGCAAAAATCACAAATTTTGCAAATTCCTGATATCAATTCACAAAATCACCCGGATCATGATAAACGATCAGCTAAAATTGCTTGCATAGTGTTGACCAATGTCCACTCGACCGAAGTCAAGTGTACGTCGTTCATTGTCGGCCAGTTCAAGAAGGGAGAATTCACCAAAACACGTTTCCAAGGCGAGTCATTCCAAATATTTCTCAAAATATTGATTATTCAGAACTGGTTTGGCTGATCACAGCTAACAGAAGCGGTTTTTTCAGGTCACGCTTTTACGAGCATTCGATTCCGGAGATTTCACATTATTCTTTCGTCACTGGCCGTCCGTAATTGCGAATTATCGAAATGAAGAATCCACGCGGCATTTGGATTTTTACATCCGAGTTTATTTTGCTACGAGAAAATATCGAGAACCAACAAACAGGGTAAGCTGTTGGAGAATTTTTAATTCGCAATAGCGTAACATAAAGCATTGCATGCTAATCTGCATTGCAATTTTAAGTCCGGTTTTTCTAAAATCCCTGTTTTAGGCCAATCCTGATCAGTTCAACAAGGCCATGGAGAATTTCAAGAGATACCTGGAATCATCCGCTGGGGCACAGCTGAAGAAAAGCGCAGAATTGGCCCCATATTTCGCTTTGCCATACGTGAAGAACATCGATCGTCACCCGGTTTTCAAAGATCTCAAAGACGTAAGCTTCCAAGTGCTCATGTCCTTTGTGTTCACAAAGCACCTTATTTTCAGCGTAAATGGGTCAATATGGTTCGCGAAAAATTGGTCAGTTTCATGGATACGAAATTTGGATCAACGGATGACATGGCGCCTGGCAATTTAGACGAGGGTAAGCAGTTTGATCGATCAAGGATTTTCCAGTCAGCTCATGAATGTTTTTTTGCAGGCGAAAAACCGGGAGAAAGCGTGGCGAAGCTTCAAGAACGCGTGGTGGCGGCAGAACGGAAATCCCAGTTTTACAAGAATAGGTTGACGCAATTGCAAGTATGTCACTTACGAGAGCATGAATATCGCATTCTAATCATTTCTTTTGTAGGTGAATTATCATCGACTGATTTTGGTGGCTTCCGAACTTGTGGACGCGTTGGAGCAGACGATCCAAGGTATACCAGTAAGTGCAATCCAAGTATTGATTGGCGTTTATTTGAAATAATGCCTGTTTTACCTAGATAACGGCTGAGCAAGTGGAAGATCTACGCTGCCGAATGTTCGACACTCGAAGCGGCGGAAGCGTGTCCAGTGGTCGAAATCCATCAACCGAAGACGAGGAGAAGGATGTGCCCTCCGTGAGAGAAGCACCAGATGATCCACTTCCAAGTGCTGGGTAAGTATCCATATTGATAAACCCAGTTACTAAATGGGCCTCGTTTGCAGGGGAAGGCATATTCGATCTCAAGTGCTGTCAACAAATCCTGATGCTCAGCCAGCATTCCACGCGATTTTCGTCGATTGGCGAAGGATTCGTGATCGGTTGGAGACGTCCGAGTCAACCAAAGAAATAGCTTTGCTGCTGCAGGCAGCTCGATGGGTATGAATTTCTTGATTCCAGCATTGCTTCTGTAACACTTGCAATTTTAGGCTATAACGAAATGCGATAATATGCAGACTGCGAATATGGTCGCTTCTGCGATGTTCCAAGATGACCTTCTGGCACATGGAAATCAGGTAGGCTGTTAGCATTGAGAGAATGTCTAAAATTACAACGGCTGTTGTTCTAGGACAGAAACCTGGTACGTGATCTCATCAACAAGGACAAAGCCGATGTGCAAAAAGCGACCTGCAGAATGGTGAATGCATTCAGTTCTCTGAAACCAGGTGAGATGAGGTTTATTTCTGTTTCGCCTTTTGCTCATGAACGCTTATTTTTGCAGGGAGAAAATATCTATTGAAAGACCATGGATTTTTGTCGATGCTAGTGGAAAGCATAAAGAACGATATTCTGGCACCGATTCCATTATACCACGTCCTGGTGGCATTGCAGAAATGCAGCGTGAGGTAAATTGTAAGTGCATTTTTGAAAAAACCGCTCACCCTGTTAATTTCAGGCGCCGAGTCCAAATTCAGTTGATACGACTTAGCATGCTAAAATGGCTCATCGAATTCCTGCGATCAAGCTACAAGACCATACCAATTTACGTTTTGGAATATGGAACGGCGTGTCTGATGAATTTATGCTTGACCTCAGCAGGTATGCTTGTTGTTATTTCCATCTGATCAGATACCGCAGTATTGCATTTTAGGGAAAAAAGCAGCTGGAGAAGATCCAGAGCTGATTTTAACGTTCCTCTGCGATTTGATGGATCACGACCGCTCGGATGTGGTAAGGGGTGTAGTCCGTAGCTGGTGATCGGTGCATAATCAGCGTTTATCTTTCAGATATCGTCTTACATCAACGGAACGCTATTCAGCGTCCTCAGTTTGGCCCACGTGCGGCACAAAGCAAAGAGAATGGTATGTAATGTTGAAAGAATTTTCATTTTGACTGTAACCTTGGCATTCACTTCCTGGTCACGGTTCTGTCGTCCCAGACTGGGATGAGAATGCCTGCACAAATTTCCCTGTCGCGTTACCTAGTTTGTCCCTGAAATTGGCGACGTTGAGTTTTTCTTCTCAACTTTGCGAAGTCCATTTTTACGATGGTGAATAGTCGTTCTTGGAAACGAATTAACCTCTGAGGAACGCTGAAGTTTTTGCGTGCAAATCATTGGGTCGTGTTATGCGGACGGCCGTGTGAATGGCAGCGAAACGTCATCAAGTTCACTGGTTTTCCCCTGTTGCCGTTTTCACGCGTGCGATGTCGCTACTAATTGGAAATACCTCCGGTGAGGTGTTTCCTTTCATTCGCCTTGGGATGATTTATGTTTTCGTCATTACGTACCTGACGAATGGGACAGGTGATTGCCGTCATACGGTAGTCAATGCATCCCGATTCAGGATGCACCGCGTTTTTACTTACTTTATTTCACCCCAACGGGTGTCGAATCTTTTTATGACGCCTTGATGCGTTATAAAGGACTGGCATACCATTGTAGGGCATTCATTTGCCCGATTTTTCGTACCAATGGATGCAAATTCTTTTGCATTTGCCCCCCCCCCCCCATCCGCTTGCTTTGAAATGCAATTGCTAACCATTGATCTATTATTTCAGGGTTTGTACAATATTTTGGACAAGGCGATGCAACGTCCAAAGACCCCAGACGATACCGTGCAAATTTCGTACATCATCAAACAACTGAGAGGAGGTAAGGGGAATGAATGAGTGTGGTGTGAACGAGACTGATAGCTATGGAATGCGGTTAGCTTTATCCATTTCTGCAAAAGTACCTGGTTGGCATTTAGCTAAAGTTGAACTTCAGTCATATGGGCTGTATGTGGCCTTTTCTGGCTGTTCGTTCTATGTCCTCGGCGGCTCGCTGTGTGAATTGGACTGAAGGTTTTACAGGCTAGGGTGAGGCTAGATATCCAATTTGTGATCTGATATGCTGAATATCATTTTCGTGGCGGATGCTTCCTGGGGCTTATTTATTGTTGATAGCAGGAGGGGAGGCTCATGCTGTTTGCAGCATTGTAGGCTAGGTTTTTGCCAAGTCTGACAGAATTTGCAATTTTTGCATTGCCATGCATTCTGGGTGAATGCTGATGTTTCCTGCAAAGGCAATATTCGAGAAATTTTCTCTTTAGCCATTCGCTCCCGATAGTAGTAGTCGATTGCAGGGGGGGGGGGTCGTGTCGTTCAATGTCTCGCCGTCGCCTAGACGAACAGCTGGCACTGCGGCTGGGCCATCGAGGCCGTCACCCGGCTGGTGCGATTATTATTCCATGTTCTACTATACGAGCACGATTTTTTTCAATCTGGACAACGTAGAGTGGAATGCTGTTCGACGAATGGGGGACTCTAGGAATTGTTGCATTCGTTGTTATGCATAGGAATTAGGATATGTGCACCTGTGGATTCGTTTCACAGCCGAAGTGGGAAGTATACACTTTGAAATACGTCGAAACTCGACGTGTGAAATGACAACCGGGGTAGGACGTTGGTCGCCCTGACGAGTTGATCGAAAAAAATGCTCGTATAGGAATGCGAGAGATTGACGAGAATTGTTCGTCATAGGCTATAGGTGGGCTTTTATCCTAATATGGTAAATGAGAAAGAACGCCCCCGCATGGACAGTTCGCTAGTCTCATGGGCGGATTATTGCCACGTGCTGCATGACGACCGATTATTGGGCTTCCTTCTGAACTGGATGAACCTTGTGCGTTGAAGGCATTTTGGTATATCCGGAGGTCTTTTCATTCAATTCTGGTGCTGCCTAATCGTCCCCCGCGGCTGGCTGGTCCATCCAGACAGCAGACTGAATAGAAATGGCGACCTTTTAGAGGTTTATACTTTGATGCTGTTGTTAACATGAATGAGGAAACGTTCGTTGCATCAAAACAACTGCCACCTCGATTGGGTCGTTATGACTTATCCTTCTTATCACATGAAGGTCTGTGATCAGACCTTCTTGGTTTAGTTTCTTCGTTGCTTGCGTGAGTGATAGCGTGCTTTCGCAGTTTTGACTGTGGCTAAGTGGCATCGTTTTTCTCTAAGGTTTGTCGATTAGGCTTGGTTCTCTTGGCTATTAGAGCCTAGATTTCCACATGGTTTACGATAGGGTTATTCGCTGATGTTAGGTAATCTGATCGACCGGGGTGGGTGGGTATGCTAAAGATGGCATTTTAGCTTTTTGCACTAATGTTGCAAAATTAGCATCCTTGATTTTGTTGATGCAACACCATGTTTCTAAGAGCCTGCGTTATTCGGTCAGTTTTTACTGGCCACTGGCTAGACAACGTTTTTTAAGGCACGCGGATGCGTCTTTTCATTCAAGGGGATCGATCACGTATCGGAAAAGTCGGCAGCCGGTTTCCAAAAGGGTATTGTCGGCTTCATTTGTCACTAGCACTTTTACTACGGCTTATTCAAGTGGGGGCGGCAACAGCTTTTATATTAGCCCGCCACTGTGTTGGGGAGGGGAATCCCTATGTATGTATATGGACGTTTTCTATTTCGTCTGGCTACCTTCAACTTCCTCGACTGGTACGGCTCGTCAGTGGCAGACTGCTGGACGGCTGGCCTTTGCTGAGGCTAGTTAGTGCTCAACGGCAGCTCATGCCTGGTGCGGTCTGTCTGGAAAAAGCCTGGTCGTGGACGACGCCTCTATCTGGGCCGCCGATCGTATTTCTAAATCGTTCTATCGCTCTGGTTCGTCCCCATTTGCATCCGTTTTTGTTCATTCGCCAACGAATGATGAGAGGAGAGGACCTTGTTTCTGTTTACGGGAGGGGAGCCTTGATGCTTTATCGTAATTTGGGCTTATTTAGGTTACGATTTAGTGATCGCTATTATGGAATCTTACGCCTGTGCGATGATATTTCTCGCATTGGGCAGACCCTTGAACTTTGCATTGCATGCGAATGTTCGTTAGTACCGTCTTGATTGAATTTGGAGCCATAGTATTGTTTGTCCACTCTTTTTGTCTGAAGTATTGTGAAATTTTGGATATGGCTGATTGATTTCTTACTTCAGCATGGCCTTTTTCTGATGAATTTTGCCATCAGACAAATCTGTGATTGTATCATTTGGACCCTAATGTAGTTTCGATTTCGGAACGGCTTTCATGGTTGCGATTCGGGGGGGGGGTGCTACAGTAGCTCAAGAGGACCTTTGGAATCGGATTCAGAACCGTTGAAGGTTCTGTAAGTTAGGATTTTTCATCTCATGAGATTATTCGTCTTCTTTTCTGCTGGGAGGTTCTGAGGCAGCAGATGGCGCTTGTCGCATTGCGGATTGGGTTCTGGAATGGTGACGAACCATCTCGGCAGTTCCGATTGGCGCAAAAATGCACGATGCATTTTTTACCATTGTGAGTAGCAGTAATAGTCAGTTGCGAGTGTGAAAACTGAAATTTGACCTCGTCTACCTCTTGGTAATCTTCCAGCCATTTCCGGCTATTTTACTTTTGGCCTTGGCTGGGAGTGAGTGAAGAGCAATTGAATGCGACTGCGACGCATAGTCGCAATGATATTCGGTGGCTTCTTTTTCCTGAAGCAGCATTCATTGGCCTCTCGCCTTTGTGTGAAGTTTACGTAAGAAGTGCCATCATCGAGCCAACATGGATTGAAAAAACAAGATGGCTTATTCGTGCTTCACCTTGAGACGACGCAATTCTTCATCAGTCGCGACAGTCAGCTGGAAAGGGGCCCCTATTTTCTGCTTATGCTTGGAATGCTGCGTGAAGCTTTTCGTGTTATTAGAAAACTAGGATGGATCGAAGAAGAGAGGAGAGGAACCTTTTTATGATCCACGTTTTACATGTATTGCCTGATGCTGCAGCTAGTTTTTGCAAATACAAGTACGCGTGGACAGCTGCGGCTTATATTGCGATCGTCGTTGCTTGCGTCCTCCTTTCATGTTTTCCCGTCTAGTCAGAATCGAAAAGCGTTGCTAGCTATAGACGGAGTTATCAACGGCATCCAACACTGAAAGAGACTGGCTGGATAGGCGGTGGTTGAGTCGTTGAAAAATCGTTAGGAATTTTCGTTCATGTCGAAACCGATTTTCGTTTTTCGAGTAGGGGTAGATCTTTTTTCAATCGGTTCTATCTAGTCTGGACGCATGCCGTGGCCTCGGGTGGGTAGGGTTGGGACCGCATTGACTGGTTTCGTATTTAGTCGGCTGGCTCGGGAGACGTCTGCGACTGCCACCGGTGTCTCCTATTCGACAACGAGGCAGCCGTTTTCCAGCCATCCGAGGCTGGTTGGTTGGTTGGGGGCATAGTAAAACGTTGGCGTCAGTCAGCCGTTTTCGTTCACTGTGTTTCTATTGGGGTGGGCTAAAGTCGTTTTTCACGTGCATTCATCAAGGTTCGTTTTGCATTGCCAATATAATACGTACGTAATAGTACGTATGATATATTCGTACGTTGTTACATGGGGTCTCGGAAGGCATTCCGTTGACGCCTTCCTTTCATTTTACTGCCTTCGCTTTGCCCTCCTACGCGAAACGAACACGCGTGATTGGTGTTTTTTTATAACGTGGCCCAGGCGATAGTACGTACTACAGGGGAGTGGAGACTGGATGATTCGGCAGTTTGGCGTCAGTTCGTTATGAAAATACCGTAACGTCCAGTCATTCGATATAAAGATCCGAGTCATGCGGATGTTGAATTCCATTCGTGCTTCTGATAAAATTTTGTCGTCGGTGCCAGCGTGATTGGTATCCATGGAATTCATGAATTCTATTCATCAGTCTTATTCAATGGCATGTGTTCGTATATTGGCTCTGCATGGCAAAATATGCTTTCTGGAAGCTTCTCAATCCCTGAGATCTAAACTTGTGAGAGTTCGTATGGTTTTACCATAACTCCCAGGTTTTGACTCTCGGGGCACGAGCAGTTCTCCTGATCATCATCACGTTCTCGGAATTTGGAGCTCATCCGATTGTACAGTAAGTTCATAATGGATTTTAGCTGGCTGGCATTTGATTGAATGATGAATAATAGCTATGAAATGTGCGGAGGCGTACATGGATAAAAGCTAACCCAGTTTTGGATGTTCGAGTATGCGTGATTTATGTGAATCTGCATGAATTAGTTTTTGTGGAAATTTGATGTGATCTTTTTTCAGAATTGGTCAATCAACAATCGCCTCCGTCGGATGACGAAAACGTCTCAATTATGGACGATTCGGCAGGTGATGCTGATAGTGAGGTATGTAGACACAGCATTGATCGGTCAAGAATGTCGCATGACATCTTGGTGCTAATGATCATTTATTCTAGGATGAATCTTTACAAAACGGCCTTCCGGCAGCCGACCAATTGTCCCAATTTTTGGAACCCGAGTTGGACAACGACGATACACTGGTACCGGACGACTCGTTCCCGTTGGCCGGTTTCGATCTGCTCAAAGAATATTACAAAATCAATGCGGAAGAAACTACGAGTTCAATAGACGCCGAGAAAGAAATCCTACGACGTACACTGAGGGATACTGTAGCCGAAGCCGTTCAAGGCCAATCTCCGCGTCAATCCGAGCACAGAAAGACGGGTGACAATGGGAAATCGAAACGTGAGAATTCCTCGGCGACCGGTGGGCAACGGATGGCGGCCAGCCGAAGGGCATCGCTTGCTTCCAGTGAAAACAACGGTAAGTGCATGTTGCTAATGAGTAGCCAATCGCCTGCGAGGGCGTGGCTAATGCATTTGCAAAGGCAAGCATAAGTTTGAGTGAGGAATTTTCCTGCAAATGAGACTAGGAAATTTGTTTCTGAGCTCTAACTAGTGATTATGAGGTGGTGGAAATTAGTGCGTAGGAGGGGCTGGTTTGAGGTATCTGCATTTTTTGAC
Source organism: Discolaimus major (assembly GCA_034695185.1). Classification (NCBI taxonomy): domain Eukaryota; kingdom Metazoa; phylum Nematoda; class Enoplea; order Dorylaimida; family Qudsianematidae; genus Discolaimus; species Discolaimus major. The sequence goes on from JAQIWJ010000764.1 coordinate 12,573, forward strand.
ACCCGATGTCTATCACGGCGGTCGGATCAAGACCTTCAGGTTCTGAATGTCTATCTGCAATAGGATGCAACGGATATTTTGGAGGTGCCGGCATCGTTACGGTTCTGCGCTTGAAAAACAGCGTGGGCTCTCGGCGGTTGAGACCGATGACCTTGATTCGTCAACATTCTCATTGCGTAGTCCTAGTTTTGGTGTGGTCTGCTGACTGTACTTTTATATTTCGCCCTACTGTAGTCAAGCTATAGAAAACATTCTGATCCAACAAATGGAATCGTGGCCGCCTAGTCGGCGCCTCTTCTCATCGCCCACCGTTGCAGGAGGCAGCTGGCGTTGAACAATCAAATCTCGTTTCCCTCTTCAAAATACTGCGTTGCACTTTTCCGTCTGCAGCCCTTGCAAAAAAAACCGGCAGGGCGTTTCCGGATGCATTTTGCTTTGCACTGGCAGTTGGGTGGTTGATGTTTCGGCCTTTGTACCATCGGCATCCAGCCAATTTCAGCTTTTCTCAGCTGTTTTGCAAAGCCGGGCGTTAAAAAAAATGAATGCTCTTGAAAACGAGCAACCCCCCCCCTTGGTGTATGTAGTTAGGTTAGACAAATAGTGAAAAATTCTACCTACGACGTTTAGTGGGTCGTAGGGCACAGTTTTGAAAAAACAACTGGTACCAAGAGGGTAATAGCCTCTAGATTATGCTTACACGACCAAAGGGGTGCTGCTTTATGTGTTTATATTGCGTAGCAGGAGATAAGTATAGGTGCAGCACATTATTTGCGAGATATTTTTGAAGAGCATTTACTGACATCCTGTTTTTTTCAGATTCTGATCGAGCCGGCCATACTGGACGACGTGCAACATTGTCATCATCAACATTCGTTATCCGAAACAGTGACCAGACGAGACAGTCCAGACCAAATAGCAGATATTCGGCGAAGCAGTCAATGGATGGTCGTCGATCGCAAATTCTCAAGTCGAGAATGGAAGATCAGCATGGTCAAGGCAATGGCGATATGACTCTAGCAACTGCAAGCAGGTAAGAATTTGGACAGTGCCGTCCGTGGTACTGTTATGATTAAGCTGAATTTGCCTTGTTTCAGACAACTCAACAGCCGCCAAATGGATATCAGATCCATACATGGCCATGCGTTCGATGCCCAAATGGGATTTCGTCGTTCCACTTCAGCACATAGATCAGAGAAGAAGTAAGAATTGTATTACTCATTTTTGATGTGGACGTGCATAATTCTGGATGATCAGACTAGCTCGTAATATTTTTATTATAGGACTGATCACGGTTCGATTTCGAAACCTGGAACGCCGATGATAGCAAGACGACAGCCTCAACGAAGCGGTTCAATTCGGTCGGCATCGATTGCTCGCAGCACGATCAACAACAATGCGTATTGAATGCAGAAGAAGTTGAACGTCCGTCATATTTTTATTCTGGTCATATAGTTTTCATGTTATACACTGCATATGCACTTATTGTTAGGCCAAGATGATAATCATTCATAATCATCGATTGTATTTGGATGCACTCTTGATCTCTGCAGTTTCGGTTGTGCCAGTTCATTATGTATATCACATTCACGTGAAATCTCTCGTATTGTGATTTGGTGTTAAAAAATATCATGATCTTGAATGCGTATTTTCACGCTATGAAATTCCAATCGTGATATTGAGATATAATTTCTCATCAATTAAGGCCAGGAGTGTATAATTGAGCGAATTTAACCCGTCCGTTTTCCAGCCATCCTTTGCATCGTCGTATAATTTATCCCTATGGGGGAAATGGGAGCCATAGTTATGGCTGATTTACGAGCAAATGATGAGATATACTTTTGTGGATTTACTGGATTTCCTTTATCCCTGGGATGTTTGAATGATCGATATCGTGCGAAATATGAGGGCGGTCGTTGAACTTCTTGACCGCTGAGTTGTACTCTGAAAAAATGTCGATGTAAGATTCCGTTATTTTCAGCAGGATTGCGAAATATGGATGAAAATATTGGGCAATTTGAGAATGCTGTTTTGTTCACCTTCTATAAATATCGTCATCTTCCGCACCCCAACCGTAATACCTGCAAGATCAGCAATCGATTTTCCGTCAATTAGGCGGCGTACTGTAACCGCTCCGCTCCTCCCCCTGTCTCACCTATTCGAGAAACCGTTGACAGCTTCGAATTGAGACGATGTGAAGGCAACTACGCCGCCGAAATTATCCGCATACGGGAGCCTGAAATCACGGATCGATATCGAATCGATACCCCGATCGATCGATTCGCGTACTTGTATCTGTATTTATCGATAGCTACAGCCATATGAACGGGGCCTATTTGCGAACATTCATATCTCATACGCCGATCCATCGGCACTAAATCCACGTCGTGAAATATGAAACAGTCGAAATTGCGCAATTTTTTCAATTCCAAATAAGCCGCGTTCATGAGCCGAGCTTTATTGAACGTGCCGCCGTGATCCGGTTGTTGAACGACGGCTATCGTATAATCCAACATGCGTTCTTGTAAAAACACGTGCATGTACGGTACGAAATGGTGTAAATGCGTGTGCCTTTGTCGAAACGGAACGATCAAAATTATCGATCCGTTCGGATCGCATTCGGTCGGTCTCCAATGACCGGCCACCAATTTTGGATCTTTGGATAAATTCGCCGCAGCCGGCGCGGACATTTTGAATCCGATCGAACCGTACGAGATCGGTGCGCAAGCGATCGACGCGTTCTCATGAAGTAGGGTCCAATTGAAAAGCGAATATTCGAACGGCCAATTCGAAGAACGCAATGCATTGTTCCAATTCACGCACACGTAAATGAATGTGAACAAAGAAAATGTTAGGAGAATTGTTTGACGAAATCGACGTATTCGAATCAGTGCTACAATGCACTGTTTTAGCATTGATTACAAAATTCAGTTTAAAATTCAGTTTAAAATTCAAATTTAATAGGTGGTGAAATATGCACCTGCAAATTTTGAAAGCGTGCAACTAGGAATATAGTTTAGCTGGAAATAGCTAGTGCGAAAATCTTCCAGCTACCGTGTCATACGATATTCTCGTACAGAATTACCATTTCATGGCGTGGAATTTTTAATCAGGTCAAAGTTTAGCATCGCATTTTTCATAAGCTGGTTTCTTCCGGGGGGGGGGGAGGGATCGACCTTGATTCGCAAGGCATGCTTGAAGTTTCTGGGATATTCCAACTTTCCAAGTATAAAATTTAAGAAAAACAATATCCACTCGTCCCCGAATGTTTGGATGATCCGATACGTATCCATGGAGTTGGTGGAATAATATCGACTTCCACTCAATGGGCACCCCATGACCAGAGATCAATCCGGACTAAATTTCCTTCTACGATAAAAGACTATGCGAAAATGCGTCTTTCCCCACCGAATAAGCATCTTCAGGCAAAAAATACGCCCCATGGGAATTGTGGAAAAGAAATGCATATTTACATACGCATGATCATGCCCTTTAGCATAGCCGACAGCATGGGGCATGCTATAATGGATTGCACATTTTCATATTGATCAATGCGAAAAGAAGCTTCCTCCATGATAAAACAAAAGGATACGCTTGGTTTTTGCGGCCTTTTTTTAATATCCATGAAAACCCGCTCGTTTCCTGGCTTACACAATCAATTGAAGCGGCTGTAATAATAACTGGGGACTTGGGCGTCAATTAAACTTGATCCTCTATTCGAATTGATGCAAGAGACGGGGCCGACTTCCAATCAGCATCCAAACT
>JAQIWJ010000765.1:0-16315 GCA_034695185.1 Discolaimus major
CGACCTCGGTTCCGGTGTTGGCCACACTAGAATCAGGGCTGAGTTCCGACACTTGAGCTTGCCAAAGCTGAGACGAGCGAAAATTCCTCCTCAAAGCAAGTGCCCATTGACTGCCTCCACGCGGCGGCAGGTGGAAACTGATCAGCGAAATTTTCTGATCAGGCTAAAGTCAAGGGCTATGTGAAGAAAGAGAAAATCGAGCACTCAATTTGGACGGACAATCAATTGGACGAAAGAAACGCCAAAATTCAGGTCTGGAATCTTTGATGATCAAATGATCAATATACTGATCAACCCAGTTTCAGGAAATCAAATTCGACGATGGTGAAATCTTTGGACGTCGTTGGTTCGATCGACCAAATCGAGAAAGACGGCAGAATTCGAATGGTGGGCCAAAGAAATCGATCAGAGACGGTTGCTGCGCTCAAGACGAAAGAGATTACGAAACCCAATCGATCAAATTCCAATCAACCCATGATCAGGTTATGATCTTATTTGAATCTTTGATGATTGAACGTTGATCACTCGTATTTCTGTGCTTTATTTTTGTAATTCTTGTACCCGTTTATTGTATGCGTATGAAAACAGAGTATAATTCATGTAAAATTTATGCCTGATTTTCATGTGATCGTATTTCTTTTGTTTTTTGATTATCAATTTCGTATCGATTTCATTTGCGATCAAAATAATCGATCGGATCCACACGTTATAACGCCCTACTTCGAAAATTTGAATGTCCGGCAGTTTTTGCTGCTTATAGCAAGCTCCGTTTCTTGGCTGCTATCCGCCGCGAAAATCTGGAAATTCCTAAAATTGGATGGAAACCGATTTCTGCTGGCTGGTCGATCGCGATCAGAAGATGTCCATATCCAATTTCTTATTGAAAAAAGTCGTCCGCAATTCTACCGGACGATGGTGTCAAACAATTCGCCACGGTTCACGAGGAAAAGGAATGCAAGTGAACTTGAGCAAGTTCCAGTATAAATTCGAGAAACAATTCACGAAAATGGGATTGCATAAACACGGATTAGAGTAAGTGCTTGTATATTTGATTAATTTAAATCCATTTAATGTGGATTTTGGGGGTTTCCAAAATCCTTGTCGAAATGCATGAATCGACGACCTATGGATCCAATTTTGGCCTCTGGGATTTTTGGATATCTGCATAAATCTGATAAAACCTTCAAATTCCGAACGCCTTCTTCGATAAATTTACGCTCCTGTTTTTTCAGATTCATGGTACCCACGGTCGGCGGTAATAAACCGGAACCAGTGGTAAGCGAATTTTTATATTTCAATTTTCTGATATATTAATAATCTTCCATTTTTCTAGACCGTCGTGATTAGAAAGAAGAAACCGGGCAGAGCAACGGTGGATAGCGACAGAAATAGGGTAAGTCGTTGGACATTAAAATTGAAGCCCAAAATGCTGAATAATTTTCGAATTTCAGTCATTGGCAGCCACGATATTCCCTTACATTTGCGATATTGTTCATTCGGGCGAATTGGGAGAGGATTTCGAGAATTTGAATGTCAAGTTTACAAGGGTAAGGTTATATTTTTGCTCAGAATTATGGATCGTGCGGTCCATAACAAAGATTGCAATGCGAAATTGCATGCTTGCCTCGGTTTTTTTTCAAAAGTATGGCTGCAAATAATCTGGTTTTTTTCAGCTGGAAGTTTGCCCGAACTTCTCGGCGTTACGAATATATTGGTACCGTGAGAATGATCCGTCGGATGTGGACGAAGCAACCGAGGCCAAACTTCGAGATTTAGCGCCAATTTTACGGTGAGTACCCTTTTTCAATCATCAACAGTGCGCGCAATCAATGATTGAGCAAAATTGCGCAATTTATCCGAGATCAGAAGCGTACTCAACGCGATCCTCGCATTTCAGAGAATGCCTGGCGAGGACGTCCGTTCTACCGAGCATACCGCCGGTGCGGTTCGATTTGGACGCGGTCGAACGAGATCGAATTCGATTGGAGAAAGCGTTGGAAACGATCCAGCTGGAACCCGGCTTCGATCGAGTCAACAAAAGCGTCGTCCAACAGGCGACACAGGAAGAAACGCCAGTCGAAAAACAACGCGATCCGAATGATGATTGGAAGAAAAAGATCAAGAAAAAATCAAAAATTATTCTTATCAATGTATGAACAGAAAAAGAAGGCACTTCATAAAAACAATGCGTGTGTTCAAAATTTCATAAAGCGAATACGATCAAAGCTATCGGATCGTACAAAAGAATCGTACATGTGCATAAACGTAAATTGCGCAATAATGCTGTAACTTCAATACGGTCAAAAAATACAAAAAACACGATCGATACACAATTCAACAACCGTCAGAACGTCCGCCAGAAGTGCCCGAATACAAAAAAATGAATACAAACAATGATAAGGCGAATACAGTCACTGGTCAAAAAAACGCTTGTTCACATTTCAATCAAATCAAAAAACTGTCTCAAAAAATTCCAAGAGGGGGACCGTAGAAGAGGTAATAACACGTATTCAAAAGAAGTACAAATTCAAGAACGAATTTTCACAAACAAACCGTGTAAGTGCCAGAGGCCTCATTTTTAAAAAAAAACGAACATAAAGAACCCCGTACAAATCGAGACACCCGAAAAAGATGAAGAGAACTTGGAGGCGATACATGAATTATTGCCACGGGAAATCCGTAAGTGGACGTACAAAGAAATTCGGAAAGGCAATTTTTAAAACAAAAACGCACGATCAATTGGTATGACAAAGAAAGCTTCAGTACATTTGCACCGATATAATCGTATTGAGATAAAAAGGAAGAAAAGTGACAAGAAACACTTGCGACACACACATACAATCCGATTAAAACTGGCTCATGGCGTTTCCCTGCCAAATTTGCATAAAAATACGCTGTCGAACAGCGTCACAAAAAAAGCAAAGTGAACTTCAACAATGCTGATTCAATGCCTACGTTTTAGAAAAAACCTCACCTACCTTATTTAAGCCACGCTAGGCGATGATTTCAAGGCACCTAGATTAATCTTGATTTTCAATCCACCACCCTCTCCTCGAGGCGACGAAGCGGCCACCACTGAACCCGATAGAAGACCGTCCTGTTGATCCGTTTCCTCCTTGCTTTCGTCCTCGTAATCGCTCTCGTTCACCTCACCAACGCCAGCCACCGATTCGTTCTCGTTGTCCGATCCGCAAACGGCGCTTGAATTGCATTTGGTCAAATTAATCGGCGAAGGCACGGAATAATGGCATTGTACGTGTTTGCTAAGCTGAGACCTGAAAACCAAGACATTTTAGGTACGACGATCAGAATAAGCTCAGCCGAGCCGCTTACTTATCAGTGAACTTGGCCGGACACATTGCGCAATCGTAAATCCTCCTCGCAAATGAATCGACCAACGACGCAGCAACGTTGCTGCCCATGTTCAGAATGGGTTGCATTGATTCCGTCGAAATGGATTCCGAATTCTGACCATTGGTTGTTTGACGAGTGACCAAATTCAATGCCCCATCGCCAATAATCGCGAACGGATTCAATTCCTCGTGTTGCACGATAACGTTGGCGATCGCAGCCGAATTAGCGTATCTTCGCGTCCCCGACGGCAATTGTCGTTTGAAATCCATACTGGCAGTGGATGCGAAATCGATGTTGCTGGCGAACGATTGGAGATCATGAACTCTGGCGTGTTTCTGTAGAGCGCTCGACGACGAGACGGCGTACGAGCACCGACTACATCGGTACGGTTTCGCCGAGCTGCCGCCGTGATTGGCCAAATGCAAGGCGAGATCATCTTGAGATTGAAATATGGCCGGGCAGTTGGTGCATTGGAATAATTCCGGCATCGTTGCTGAACCGCCATTCTCAGCTGCCATGTGAACTCTGAAATACGCATCACCCTTTAGCATTCGTTCAAGTAGGAAAAATCAAACGCTTACCTGTAGTGAACGTGAAGAGATCTCTTATCGCCCCTGTAGTTGCATTTCGGACACTTGAATACGCCGATTGCGCTGGATTTGAAATGCTTCTTCTCGTGCATTCGAACATTGGCTCGTCGTTTGCTCATATGCGGACAATATCGACATTGCCACATCTTTCGTACTTGACCATCCACCACTGCAGTCACCTGAAATTGATATTCGATTAGACACATGCAAAGATAAAAGTCAATCCGACGCTCACCTTTTGTATTTCTCCTCGCGCAACTTCTCCAAACCGAGAGACGGAATCGAACGCATCCTCGCCGGCGTGAATGTACGCTTCGCGATCAGCATTCTTCGTATCCCATTGCGCAATGTCGTTGACGTAGAATCCAATACCGCCGTTGGCTTTCTCCATCATTGAACCGAATTCATTCTTCCTTTGATCACCGATAGCCAAATCGATCGGCGCAGGGTCGAATTTTCGGTGCGGAATAACGCCCAAACCGATGGTAAATCGACGTTGTTCTTGAGCCAGATCTTGATCGGCCGCATTGATGATGGCGTTGAAATCCGACATAACTTCGTCCACATCGCTACGCCCGAGCAGCATATCTTGATTCGTAGAACCTAGAAAAAGAAGTTTATTAGCATCAAATGTGAGCGAGAAAAAACCACTTCATACCTGCATCAATTGAAGTGGACTTCGGACGTCCATTCATCGAACCGCTTCCCGTTTCCATATTTTGAGCTTCGACGTCCAATTTGTACAGTTTCTCCGCATTGGCCAATCCCAACAACGCATCGGCCGCCGCGGATTCGGCGCTATCGTCGGCGGCTCGTTTCCGAGATAACGGCGTTATCATATTCTTCTCCACTTCCGTTTTGTACATGGCCGGTTGGTCGGTGTGCAATTTCAAATGATCGAATATGGCCGCTTTCTTCGGCGCGTACCATTCGCAGAATACGCATTTGTAGCACATCAATCCTTTGTTGGGAGCTCGATGACCGCGTTCGTGAACGGTGAAATCCGATTCGGCTCGTCCAACGTACGGGCACTTCTCGCAACGAAACGTCTTGCGCGCGGACGTCGACGCGTGATCTCCGTCCGTGGACGTCGATTTCTCTTTACCACCACCGGTTGTTTCGAGATACGCGGCCGATTCCGAAGTGAATGAAATACCCGTATTCATTGGAAAACCGGTGAATCCGCCCAAGAAGCATAATTGAGCTAATTGCAACCAATCCATTGGCTTTGAAGATTCTCCACCGGTAAACGCTGAAGCCGCCGCCGCCATCATGGCCGCCGTTGACGATTGATCCGAATGATTACCGCCGATGGTTCTAAAATGCAAAGATCTTAGAATTGATACCAAAGACTAATAAAAAGCCGCTTACTTTTGGCAATTCGAGGCGGTGGTGAATTCCGTATTATAATCGTTGTCCTGCATTTGAATCATCGACGCATTCCTTGAATTAGCCACTTCCTTCTTTCCATCCCCGTTCGTTTGAGATTTGCTTGACGTCGATTTCGAACGATATTCACAGATCAGATTCTCCACAATATTCGAATCCCGACTATTGTGCTGCGATTGGACGTGGTAGACGCAAATCTTCCTGTGCACGCTGCTGAAGTCGCAATGCGGGCAGGCGAACGGCGGCGTTTGATGTATCCGATGCAAATGTTCGATGATCACCGATCGCGAATCGTCGTCGAAATCGCATTTCAAACAACGCCACGCCACTTGACCGACGATCTTATTGTCCCCGTTCGGCGACGAAACGGTACTGGAACTTCGATGGTCTCCGAATAAACTGAAGGCGTGATCGATCGACGACGAATCCGAATTACTGGACGTTCGACCAATGGCCACGGACGGCGACAATTCTCCGGAATGGCCGCCGGGCAGCGCGGGCAGTTCACTTTCGTTCAATTTCACCACGTACGCCGTTTCGTGGCCGGTTTTCTTCAATCGAATATGCTTGTGCACGTCCGAGCTCCAATTGGATCGATATCCGCAGGTGGAACATAAATACGGTTTCTTATTCTCGTGCTTTTGAGTATGCGCGCGGAACGTGTGCAGATCTCGAGTCTCGTACGGACAGACTCGGCATTTCAAAACCGCTTCTCCGCCGTCGGCTTGTTTGATGGTGACGTATTTCTCCAACGTTCCGCTCAGCTGTTTGGATCCTCCGATCACGTCGCGTAGTTCTTTCGACATCAACGGCGTCGTTGGGCTTTGTACAGATGAGGCCGGACTATTGGATTCGTTGCTGCACATGCTTTCGTTCAATTGCACCGCGCCGTATAATTGCCTAAAACGCGGATACCGATTAGCGGCTAATATTACAGATGATACCGAGCAGTCGTACCTGAACATCAGAGCCGCCGCTTCAGCCGATTGCCTCTGTTCGTCCAATATTTTCAGCGTTGTTGAAGCCAACGATCGACCGGATTCACTGGACGCACGTTCGTATTTCAACGGCGCAGCCGAGCCGTGCCAATCTTCTTCCATGTTTCGGCGTTTATCAACGGTCAAATTCAAACATTCTTCTTTCTCCTCATTGGTGGCCTCGAAATCGTCCGTATCCGCGTTCTCGAATTCGTTGGACGACGCCTCTTGTTTGATCGGCGAGAATGACGGCGATACGCTTTTGCTGAGACCGAATTCGGGCGTAATGGGCGGCGTTGACGATTGAGCGGCTCCTTTCAATGCTTTCAGCGCCGTTTGATCCGCGTCGTCGAACGTTTTACTTCGGCTGTACTTGGAGACCACGCGATATCCATGAACTTTGGCCACGTGACGTATCAAATCCGCTTTCCATTTGCTCGTACGCGAACAATATTTGCATTTGAACGGACGTTCGTTCGTGTGCACGCGTTTGTGCCTGATCATTTCCGAAATCCATTTGCCTGAAAATGAAGATTTGATTAAGAAAACATAATTTAAATACTAAAGCAACCGCTCACCTTGATATCCACAAACGGAACAATGCCTATTCTTGATATCCGGATCATTCTCGAATTCATTTGTGACGGAATCCGACGGTATTTCGATCGCTTCTTGTTCGGATAGGAATTTCTTCATACGACGATTTTCGCAATTCAATATGGCTTGCTGACGTTGTTGTTGTCTTCGCTTGATTTGCAGACGTTGATGATACGTTTGATGTCGTCGATTGTGTTGCAAAATTGACGACGCACCGTTGGTCAATAACGCTGGCGGCGTCGGAGCCGAATGACGACCCTTCTCCTCGATTGGTGACGGTTGGAACGGTGACTCGCCATCAGTAGCTGAGCTCTGAAAAAAAGGACAGGGTCAATTTGCAAATCAAAACAAGTAATCAACGGAATCATACCTCCTCAATCCCATGTCCATCATCCATAGCATCCTCGCATTTCTTCTCTTTCGTACCGTCCGCGTCGACGTTCACATAGATGGCGTGTTTCTCCAAAACGAATTCCTCATATCCAACGTCCACATTCGGCGTCCAATCGATCGATTCCTCCGTTTGCATTTCCGAATCGATCGTGACGACGTCGTTATGATGGTGTTGCAAATGGAATTGCATACTTTGCCGCGTATTTTGCGAGAATGAACATCGTCGACACGTGTAGCGTCCCGGTTGACGATGGCAACGCACGTGACGATCCAAATTCCAACTGTAGACCGTTTGGAAATTGCACGATTGACAACGCGTATCTTGAGTTGATTCGTGGCATTTTGAATGTTTCTTGAAACGAGGTAATTCATTCGTCGAATACGGGCACAGGACGCATCGGAATAAACCGTCCATATGGTCGTCGTCTTCAATTGTACTTTTGTCCTGAGATTCTTCCATTTGATCCTGAAACAAAACGAGTACGATGACATTGCTTCTAGCAATTGCGACACAGCAAAATTCCTATCATTATCAACAAATCAATAACTTACCTCTGAATTTACTTGGTCCACAACAATACTCAATTTCCGTTCCCCGATCTCCTCGTCTTGATCCAAGTGATGATTACCATTCTTCCCACAATTGATTCCATTCGTACGACCCGACTGTTCTACCGTGTCTCCGTCGTTCGAATCCAAATTCGATTTCTCCCCGTCGTGAGCCAAGGCCTTGTGTCGACGCAATCTGGCCACGAATTTCGTAGCATACTCGTCGCATTGATCGCAATAGAATATGGCGAATCTTTCTCCGTGTTCATCGCGTAAATGATGCAGATAGTCCCGAGACGAACGGGCGGCGAAATCGCAATCGTACACGCACGCGTAATAACGTTGATGAGTGTCCTTTTCTTGATCCTTCTCGCCGTTCCTGGTTGCGTCCGAATTCGAGTGTTTACTGTTTTGATGAGCTCCGTAACCATTCGTTGAAGAATTCATTGACGCCGCCGATGCCAATAAATTCAGATCGTAACCATTCGAAGTCCCCCCATTCGCTGCGGCCGCCATGAATAGATGAGCTGCAGTCAACGCGGCTGCTCCGTTGTTGGCCAACGAATTGAATAAATTGGCGTAATCCACTTTGGAAATACTGGTTTGATTTCGGACATTCACGCGTTGTTGTTGTTGAGCTGACCATTGATTCGTCGTTGACGCGGCGTCTTCGTTTGAATGAACGATCGAGATATGGGCGGCTAATTGTTGAGCATTGGTGGCTTGAAATTGGCACCGATCGCAACGGTATCCAATCAATGCGGCTGCCAATAGACGTTGATGTTCTTGATTCACGCTGAACGTCGGCGAATTCCGCAACAATTGGCTTCCGGCTGACGTCGTTGAATTGAATTTCGATCGAATATTCGCGGCGGTCGGATATTGAACCGGTTGCTGAGTGTTGGACATTGAATTTGTCGTCGTAGTAGCCGCTTGTTGAAGTGCTGATTGCGACATACCACCGTTGTGCACTTGTTTCTGAAAAGAGAACACCATATAATTAGAATATTGCCAATAAGGATTGATGGCTAAATGCTTCCTACGCCTGCCTGCTTATTCAAAAAGTTGCTAGCCGCTGAAATGATTCTCTCTTATCTCAGAAACACCTGCAAACTACCTGTCCACCCCTCCCTCCCACTCCGAATGCATTGACTTCTCATTCGTCAAATGGAGAAACAGCAACTCTCAAAAGCTCAAGTTTGAAAAACTGCATTCCATCCATTCGTCGTCATCGCGGCGACCGGTGCCGCCAGGTTGGGCCATTTTATTTCCTGCTTCAACTCGTGTCCTGCTCGGCTTGTTCACGGCAAAGCAAGCGCCCAAAGTCCGAGGAAAAACGCGCTAAACAAACAAGGAACTTCTCGGCCCTCGGTTGGTTAACATGCAGAGCATTGACGTTGTGTCCAGCCGGCTGAACTGGACTCGGCACGATCCTCTTCTTCCTCCCATTCCAGCCAGCCCCGAAAGAGTGAAAACTAGTTGGTCGAGAAGCATTTTTCTAAGCATCACTCGGGGCTGGCGTCCAATCCAACCGCACCGTGACCGTGACGTGGTGCAAACGAGGAAGAACTCGCAACCTCTTTTCATTCAACCTCCTGTACCAGTCTGCTCTACTACTCCAACTTTCACCTATTGGACATCGACTGGTCACGTTCAAATCATTGCTGACCATCATGCACAAACATCGCATCAAAAAAAACACTACCCGCACGCTTGGTACACGGGTTTTTTAATGTACCCGATGCTCGACTAGTAGCTTCCTCATTTCACGATGACTTTTAAAATCCTAAGCTTATCATAACCCAAACCGAGCCTAGCAATTTCCTCCTATCAAAAATCTGAACCGAATTCATCAAGCTGCCGCACCCGCCCCCAAACCTACGAGCACTTGTCAGTGCCACTTTAGTGCTAGAAAAAGTGGGAGCGTTTAGGAGCATTTCTTTCTCCGCTTGTCTCGTTTTCGCGACACTTCTTTTCTCAATTGCCTATATCGCAGACCACATGTCTGAAACCGGGGTCTTTGTTGATGGAAGCAAGCAGGAAAGAGAACGAATAGCAGAGCAGCTGTCTCGACTATCATCTCTCAAAACTAGGCGACCGGACCGAGGACGCAGACTAGTCGTTTACTTGCACCTGGCATCCAGCGCGTTCTTCCTATGTCCCTGGACGAAAAATAACCACCGCGACAAGACAAGACAACTATCCGTCCGTTTGAACACAGACGAGCGTGTCCTGCTGTTGACTAGCAAGAGAATAAAGAAATGCAAAGAGGAAATGCATTAGTCGACTTCGAAACGAAAAAGAAATATTCATCCGCCATCATCATTTCAGACGGAAGATTATTGGCGTCTAACGCCTTCTTTCTCTCGAGAGAAGAAAAGGACAGTCGCAAAATTCACTCCTCCGTTCCGTTGTCACCACTGCCGCTATGTCTCCTCATCGGATGCACCCCCACCCCACCCATCCCATCTTTTCCCAACTACATCTTCCGTAAGCGCGATTTTAGACTCGTCAAACAAACACAGACGCCTCGACAAAGAATAGGATGCCAGCAGAACCTTGTCGTGCCAGCGGCCGCGACAAAAATGCAACAACAAACCAAGCGGTCGTCGTCAAAGCTTGCCTAGACTCAATATTTGTTGCATTCACAGCTCAACTCAATTGACAACAAATGCCAGCAAAAATCACTGCTCATCATGGCTACCCATTCCCAGGAGTGACGAAATTCTTCGCGAACGTGCAAAGATGAAACCGAGAATAATTCTTCCACATATATTACTAACTACTGCAAAAATGCTTCTCGGATGAATGATCAGTTCAGAAGATGACTAAACCTCCTAGCAACCTAATTAGCAGCCACCTGACTCATGCAAAAACAGGAAGCATAATTCACTCTTCCATTGCTGGACGCATAAATAAAACCAACCACTTACCCTGTGCCGATAATAATTGCTTTGATATCCGGTGACGAAATCGCAATGCTCGCATCGATATTTGACTCCGGCGTGATTGACTGAACGATGACGACCCAGTTTCCGCAATGAGGTCGTCTTGTAAGCGCAATCCGGACACGAGAATAACGGTCCACCGATGCCGTTGGATGATAAATTTGGATCACCGGTGTCCAATGTTGACGTGGCCCCGTTTGTGGTTCTCATCGTTGATAACATTGGCGATGCTGGACTCGATGTATGATAGGACGTAATACGCTTTTCGGTTCAGCTCTCCGATCACTGTTCTACTTGACTAAAACCAGACGCCGTCCTCGGCTGGTTCATGCGTTCGCTCCGGAGATCTGAAATGAAGGCGTATGGTTAGAACGGTGCACTATTTAATAGAATTGCAATGAGTGAGGGTGGGTGGGTGTGGGAAAGGAGCTAACGCGAGAATGAGACGAGTCCTTTCCGCAACCGGGAAGCTAGCTAGTAAGCGGTCGCAATAACGTCTCAAGTCCAGTCCGAAACTAAGGTCTACAAGGAAGCTAGTTTCTATTTCCGGCATTGAAAAATGCAATGCGCCCTCGCTGGGCGAATGAGGACAACAAACAATCGAAGAACCGGGTTGTCCGAAGCCTCGGTCGGCCGAGTTGAGAGAAAGGAAGCAGAAAGTAGGCAGTACGTTCCGTTCCGGCTTCGGTATCGGCTGTCCAACGTCCACAATAGCACAGCACATGGTGTATATACCGAGAGAAAAGCCTGGTGCGAATATCGGCAACGTCTGGGCTCGGTATTCTAAGAGTGGAACGGTGCGAGTTTCTGTTCCCTGTTTGAACTTCGCTTCCCATTCGAAGCTTTTGGCGAAAAATTGTTTACTATGCGCCATTCGCGCTTCCTACGCTCTGTCGTCGTCGTAGGTAGGTAGAGTCCACTCGGCCCGAAAAACCAGGTTCCATCCATCCGAGTCCATTTGGACTCGGACTGATCATTCTCTCTTCATCATCCGCCCAGGCTAAAGAAAGCGGAGACCGGACCAGCGCCGGCCGGCTTCGACGAAAAGGAGGGTTGGACCAGGAAGAGAAGGCAAGAACAAGTTCGAGTTGGCAGATCGCGGGACGAGCTAACGGTCGGTGGCTGACCGTGCCAGGAAGATTTCGTGCAATACTCGCATACAGCAAAAGGAGCTCGATAAACGCGTACACACCAACACAAGCTGTTGAAAAAAATTCTCTACTCAGTCAGTAGCCAACGAACGCCACGGACCGAATCCTCTCTTTTCTCTTCCATTTTCTTCCTGGTTCCCCCCATATCTAAACCACACCTGACACGCGTCCACTCGCCGGGCACCTAATGCCACAGGTATGACAAGAATGATGATGCCTCATCAAAGCAAGCCAGCATCTCCTAGCTATCTATCAAAAGCCAAAGGAAATGGCTCTCATCTCAGCTTCCGGATGCGAAGCTAAATCAATCAAACAAATCTCAACACAAACCCAATTCAATCGAAAGAAGGCGGAAATTTCCCGCCCGGAATTGGAGCCAAGTCTCATAAAAGGCTTCGCATCATAAAAACTCGACGCTGCATAATCAAAATGGACACGCCATGAGAAAGAAGCGAGGCAATTTAGCCATAGCAAACTGAAGAAAAACGGTTCCTTCATCCATCTACAACAACGACCAGACGAGAGCATTTACACAGCATAGAAATGCCTATCATAGCTCTCTTCGTTCGATGCCAGCAAGAAGGCAATGCTAGCAAACGAGCATCGAATGAAAGACAAGGTCGTCTATAGCCTCATTGGACTCAACCCAAACATGAATCGCGTCTATTTACGCGTTTTACATGCTGAACCGAACAGAACAGCAAAGGCATAAGCAAACGGAGGAAGGAAGCCATAGTTCTCCTTTTCTCCTCACAAACTCTTTTGCAAGCGCTGTCTCATTCTCGCATCCGTCGTCGTTTGTTGGGACGAAATACTAGATATGACGACGGCAAAGCAAAAACAACCAGCCGACACCACCGGCGGGCACATGGCCGTCTGGAATTGCTAGTCCATGTACAAAATTCAACGCCGCCAAGCCTTTTCTCCCCTCCTTCTACAAGACCCGCAAAACGCAAGCAAGCAATCCCAGACTACGCGGAACGTCGTCGACGACGAGTGAAGCAAAAGAAAAGAGAGCAGAGATATTCCTGCAGCTCCAGTCACCGAGGTTCACAATAAACAACAAGCTTTGAATCAGAACAGACACCCGCGACTTTGTGACTGGACTTCTGATGATTCTAAACGACAAAAACCCCCCAACCCAATCCAACCCAACCACAGCCAGCAGAGAAACGGCCAACAAACCGTACGCCTTGTTGGCCATTTTGACCCGATACCATCCGTGCATGGCACAAAGAAAAAGCAAGCACGCCAGAAACTGGTAAAGCTTTCATCAAACTTCTCAAAATCTACATCTCCCCGAAACATTCTTCATGTCAGGAGCAACATTCCTCCTCTAAACCTAATCTAAATCCACGTCAAAACGGCTCTTGCAAAAGAAGAGCAAGAAAGACGAAAATATGCAAATGTCAAATCAAACATGGCAATCACCGCATCCGGTGACATTCAAAAGTGGTTTCAGGGCGTCTCCTCCGCGTGGCCAAACAAAATTTGAAGGTACAGGAAATGGACGCTTGGGGTTTTTGATGATGAAGCGTCCTCAGTGGATGGATGCAAGAGAAGGAGCATCCTCTCAAGTCTTCTTCTCTCAGAGTCATTGGCCTCTGGCTGCTTCGACGTGACCTTGATTTAGAATGCAACAAAGGAGACACCAAAAAAAGACACTGAGACATCAAGAAGAGAGAGAGAGGGGAGAGACGCTGTTGTAGAGAAAAGCCTCGACAACAAAACAGAACAGACATTTCGAAGACGAGGACACACCGGATTAGTGGTCCAGCGTATTTATTTCCCTAACGCCAAGTCCCCTCCCTTCGCTGGAAAGAAGGAGATAGAGCTACGACCTCCATCTACAATGTCCTCCATGGACAGGAGGAAGAAGGCAAATGGTAGAAGGACGCCTGGAAGAGCATCTGCAACGACGGTTCTCTCTCCACTCTTCCTCCAGACAGCATTATAAACACGCCAGGATATTGGAAGCAGCTCGACCTTCCTCTCCCATGCAAAACAGGTTGAAAAAGTGTTTTCTCCTCCGCTGTCCCTCCTTCTTGAGCGGACGAAGAATTCGACATATGCTATCTACGCCCAGCCCCACGACGAGAACGACTGGTCGAATTCACACGCGACGTCTGGAGACATCGGCCTCCAGGAAACAAGAAGCCAACAGAGAAGATGATCACTCCGCCAAAATTTCACTCTCACCTTGGATTGGATTAAAATCTTCGTACACACCACGTGTCTCGTCCACGAAACCACTCCGACGCACCAAGGTCCCTGAAAGAAAACTCAGCTAATTCAGCTCAGAATAATGATCAAATTCCACTTACCAACCAACTATAAACTACTAATCACGATTGGAAATTAGGCCCGATAAATTTGCAAAATACACGCCGACACCACTCGAAAATATCGATCCCACGTGATGGCCAACGGTGATTGTTGCCTGAAACAAAGGCGTTGGTTAGTGAAGCATTTGCATTAGCGCAAATACGTAATTATAAGCAGCATATTTTGCAAATAAATTGAAAAGCAGAAAGCAACAGACATGACTTGCATGCATGCAAGGACATCGGCGTGCTAACGAAGCATTCTTCATCACACGAAGCATGCATCTAAAATGCAAGCTTGCTCATTTGCAAGCGCACCTTTCAGATCCTCTGCTTTCACTGCTGGATCGAATTTGGACAGATAAAGAACGCCGCACGCTAGAAAAGACGCGCTGCCATTTCGAAGAATACTCACCCCACAGAGTGACCAAGACAGACGATTGCCAATGCATGCAAGATCCATGCAACAGAATATGAAAACTTACCTCCTTAAGCTGTCGTGATTCTTTACCACTTCGTTCAACGTAACCAGAACGTATTCCAAATCGTTCTTGGTCCACCGAGCGTGTTTGCATGGTTCCACAAACTGAAAAAAGATACTTTTAAAGTCACATCGACTGGGCGGAAATCTAAATTTACCTTCTCAACAATGACCACGAAGAAATCCCGGAAATCTCGGCTGTGATTCAAATCGACCGCGATACCGACAAGCACTTTGTACAGATTCTGAAAAACAGTCTTTTTTGCTGGTGCAAGGCAATGCACTCAATACAAGCTTACTTTAAAGTTTGCTTCCAATTCCACCTTTGCTCGATCCGAAAGCTGGCCTTCCAAACGTCGTAGGAGTTCTCTGCAATATCAAAGATCCGATTAGAGTAAATCAATTAGCTTTCTAGTGAATACATACGTTCGTACAAAATCGATGACCTCCTTCTCCAATAATCCTTTCAAATCTTTCAAATTATGAAGGAATTCTCGATCCACATCCACGTCCATATCATCTTGACGGCTCTCCGATGAACTGTACGACCAATGAGCGATCATCTGAGTTGAACAGGCGACGAAATCGTTGAGACTCAAATAGGCCAATCGTTTCTTGCCGGTTTCGAAACGGTTATTCGTTATGAAGACTGCAGCCGCGTATTTCCTGCAAATGAGAATCACACGTGTGAATCAAGCAATACTAGATTGCAAAAAGCTTACTTCGCTAACCATTCCGGTAATAAATAATAATGCATAATATTGGAAACCAAGCTTCCTTTCAAATCTTCCACCGTTTTGAATATACGACGGAAATTATCGAACTGAAATAAATTATTTTAGATCAGAGAATCAGAATAAGCAGGAAAAGCTCACCTGTCTCCGACAACTCTTCATCGAGACTCTGGTTTTCTCGCTGACGTCGTCCAAATCTTTCCGATTCTTGGCCGATAATTTCTTTCCCAACAATTCTCGTATAATACTGTCATCCACGCCGTAATATCTGAATTAGAAGGTTTTTAAATTGGAGGATAAATTCCGGAAATAAATTAGCATACTTCTCAATTAGCATATCCACCACGTCGGCCGATAATTGGAAATGGCATTGCTCTTTCAGACGTCTCGGATTCTCCAAGAATTTCTCGATCAATTGGAAAAATCGGAAATGATCGTTGACTTCGGATTCCACGCACGCCTCGTCGGCCCCTTCCATTTCCGATAATATTCCCACGCGTAATAATTCTTTGCACGTTTCTTGCACTGAAATACGGGAAAATATACGCTTAGAATTCAGAGAAACTGGAATTTTTTGGAATTTTCAAGAATTCTTACCATTAAATCCGGCCAACCATAATTCATAAATATTCTCATCGATGAGAGCACTGTTCGCAACAATGAATACATCAACTGATGCCATAATTTTCTGGGCTTTGATCAATAGGAAATCACTGAAAATTGCTGATTTATTTGCTGAATTTTTATTGATCTGGGTCGATCCGGGCTACACGGCTAAACGAATAACTCGCGCAACATATTCACGGCTAACAAAATATCCACGATTTC
>JAQIWJ010000766.1:0-16312 GCA_034695185.1 Discolaimus major
TTGAGGTCGATCTGTAAGCCTTCCACGGTTTCGGTGATCCCTCGTTTGGTCGATCTGTAAAGCCTTTATTGGTTTTCGGTGATTCCAGTTTGCCTGTCTGTTGGCGAAAATCACTGCGGTGGTAGCATTGAGATACAAATCAGTCTATTCCCAGTGATTGTAGCTGCAGCTGGTGGAAATCTTCTGATTATTTATCAGTGAATTATTGCTTATATAAAAAGCGTATTTAAATTCGTGTGAAAAACACGTGTATTATTGAATTATTCAGTTTTCTGAATTGCGAGTGCATTGAGATTATTATTCTCGTGACATAATTGGATTATTATCAGTGACGATAATTGCAAAAATGCCAACTCGTGCTGAAAAGCGGAGGGCTTATGATAAAAAGCATTATCACGAAAATTTGGAAAAGCATTCGGATCAAAAGGCGTTATACGATGCCTTGAATCCGGAAAATTCTGGTCAACGCAAAAAGCGTTGGTACATGGCTCATACCCAAGAGGTACATGGAAAGCAAGCGGAATGTCATAATCGTAAACGTGCTGAGGCGAAAGCCAAAAAGCAACGTGAAAAACCGGAATGTGGCAATCGTGATGATGATGATGATATGCGTATGCTTGATGAAATTATCGAATCGAAAAAGCGTGCAGATGAATTGAAAAAGTGTGCGGCTGAGGTGAAAAAGCGTACGCGTAATCGAAAGCTTGCATTCTATGCGAGAAAAGCAGGGGTCGTTGGCAGCATAATGGCCAAATACGCTCGAATGAGTAAAATGATCAAAAAGCGTGCGGTTACAGTATGCCATTCGCGTGGGAACCCTACCTGCCCACGTTCAGGCTAGAAAAAATACCGTAAGCTCAAACCAGCATCGGTAAACGTGTAACTCGGTACACTCAAATCCATTGGGAGAGTAGCCCCCGAGACCGTGTCCACAGAACGACTCGAAAAATCGTCAAAACGCCCTGAATATCTTTGCATTTTGAGCCATGCTCAAATGCAAAAGTCATAATCCAATGCAAAAATGCGTTCGGTATGCGTGAGAATGGAAAATTTGAATGGAAATTCGCATTTTATCCGTGCCAATCGATTTTGATCAAGTCCCTGATCTGTGAAATTGATCACGCGGATGTGATCAGTCCAGTCCTGATCAACAGGAATCGATTTCGGGCATTCAAAATCGTTGGAATGCTTATTTCTGATGCGTTCGTTTTTGCAAAGGGGCCTGGTTCTTTTTGCATAGAATTCGGATGCATTTTTTCGTTCACTTTTTTGACGCTACTCTCGATTTTTGATAGCATGAAATGCCTCTAAATTGCATATCGGTTTATAAGATGACCTGATCAATCAATCGTAGAAGGTTGTAGACACATGTGATATCGAAACGAAGCGTTCTTTAAGTGATATAAAATCAGCCTAATCAGCAACTAACCTAAGCAAAAATCGATACAAAAATCAGTCACTATTCAATCATTTGGTCAAATTTGCGCAATTTTTGGCACAAAATCTGAATAATGAAAACTGTAATGAAAGACATCATTAATGAAGCCATTTTAGTTTTCATTAATGATAATGAAATGAAAACTCAAAACCACTAATGATAACATCCCTGGTCATCATGCAAAGCAAAAAACAAGTCATATAGGTAAACCACAATACAAAAAATAGTAATATGACTGAACACGTGTGCAATAAAAAGAGCATAGTTATTCAATTTGCTCAAATACAGTAATAGTTCAATGCATTTTATGCAATGCTACTGCTTTGGCATTTAGCCCAAAAATATTGTCTGCTTTCAATGAATACTGTAAAGCATATCTGACACACAAAATACCATGACACTCAATGATGTGAGCACATTAGCCCAATTCTTTCTGCGTCCAGCAGCTGTACTCGTATAGACAGGCTGGCCGTACGTCATGTTCTCGCTGCTAATGAATCCTTGGTGCAAATCGAATTTTCGATATGGAGAACATGTCTTGTATTGAAATTTCGCGTGACATTGATATTCGTCTGTGCCATTAGTCATATCCACTTTTGGCAGCTTCCAGAAATATTCGTTTCTGTTTGTCTATGAACAAAGTGCAAGAATGTAGTTCTCAAGACGACTCATCACAATTATCTACTTCTTTTCCATACTGCTTATCACCAGTACTCTTTTTCGTCCACCAATAAGTTGCCATGAAACCTCTACCAGCATAATATGGCCAGGAGAAATTATTGCTGCAATATATGTATTCTTTGCGATCCATCGGATCTGTCTTATGAAAAATTTTTATGCTGGCTGGGGATCCTGTAATAAGCAACGACTAAACCTAAACCGCCATAACCTGATCCCCTCTGCCCTTCAATTTGGTGGGCACGGCTGACAGAATAAGGCAGCAAACCTGAGAATCATCCATACTTCTGCGTGTAATGGAGAATCATTTCTTTCGTTAGCCATGCAACAACAGGAGGGCAGAGGGGATCAGGTTATGACGGTTTAGGTTTAGAAACTCGACTCTTTAAGGGGTGACGCCCAAATTCATGATCAAGCTAGACGTCAAATAACATCAATAAGACGTCCAATGGACGTCCATGCTGCATTGACATCATGGGCCCTGCACATGCTAGATGTAGGTCCCTTCACACGCAAGGATGGATTCTTGACGTCAACTTGATGTCCAGATGTTCCTTTTCACTCGCCAGACAAAACATCCAATGTCAGAGCGTAGGTTGGCATGAAGCCAAGCGCATGAAAAAGTGGCTCTTGAAGTTCAAGTTGATGCTAAATTGACGTCAAAAGGACGTCGACTGGATGTTAAAAGACGTCCAGCTTGACGTTGAATTTGGGCGTGACCCCTAAGTTCATCTTGGAAAAGTCCTCATTTTTTGCTCCACGGCTAACAAATAAATTGAGTTGAGCACCCGTAATCTTGGTTAGCCGTGAATATGTGCAAGTGTAAGCAGGGAGCCAAGTAACCCTCCCCAACTCAAGGGGTATTATATGCACTCATTATCAATGAGTCATTGCACACACATTCCCCAAATTATAAATCCCAAAAAGGCCAAGCAATAAATTCTGATAAAGCAAAATGAAAATTCGTACACTCACCTTCCAGTTGTGATAATCCTTGAAACCAGCATTAACGCAGACCACGTAAATCGTGAAATTCGACCGATTGGTGCCATTCAGAATTGACCAAACGTAAATTCACAATTCGATCTTGCAGAGGTAAAAATCCGAATATACGCTGAAGAATTTCGTATGGTAGACTATCCATATTGCACGCACGTCGCAACGAATAACGATTCGGTCAAATTTGAGAGGCAAATAATTCAGATTTCTTGGGAGGAAATTTCGATGAGGAATTATCAATCACGCAGCATTTGCAAGGATCTGGTTCTGGGGAAAATGTTTTGGCGGTTCTAGCAGACAGTCCGGCGACCTATAGCAATATTTGAAAGTAAAGGCGCGAAGTGCTCTAGCATTACAGTAACCCATTTTCAGCAGGAGAAGGCAACCTTGGCAGACAACAAAACGTTTCTGCATTGGCTGCCGTGCAAATATCACTTTACGCATGGCTGCCTGAACACAATAATTTTATGCTGATATACTGCAGACTTTCAAAAAACACACCAGGCGAGCAAATTGCATTGATAGTAAACCTTTGTTTTCCATTCCAAATAAGCTGTAACAAACATTGATAAAACCATCTTATAATAACCACTCAACCACAGGTGAATGTTGAGGTACAAATAGTCTTGTACCTGTACAAAGATAATGCATATTATAATAATGTTCTTTGTTTGCTGAATGACACGTTTGTAATATTCCCTGAAAATGATTAGCCTGGTTTTGGATTGAAGTCAGACTACACAAACGTGTCTGTGTCAATATGCGGCATAAAAAGGCTGCTCCTGTTGAGATTTTAGCAGTGCAAGTTTGATTCACATCTTCATTGTTTGCAAAAAGGCCACAATGAAGTTGATTTTGGTTCTGCTATTCGCAGCCACGTTCATCGAGTGGTCATTGGCTCAACATGGATTCAAGGACGACTACAATGATGGTTCTGACAATGGATACGATGATCATCCATTGGCCAGATTGAAACGTGGGTTGAACGTTCCATGCATCGTGGATGGTCGCCTGATCCAATCTGGGAAATGGTTGTGCTCCGGGAACAAAGAGAAGAAGAAGTGTAAAAATGGCCAATACGGAAAATGGGTGTGGCGTTGCCATGGAGACGAGCGGTGTTGCCCTGATGGCGACGAGAACGGTGCCACTTGTACTGACGATTGCTAGGATGGTGGATCATGAAATCAGCAATGGTTGTTTTGTTGATTTTCGTGCGAAATCATCATTAACAAAATATGATAATTTGCGTGAGTTTTTAATGTTAGCTAGCAGTCGCTTGTAGTCTGATACTCAATAATGTTCCAATCGATTATGCCATATTGGTTTTTTGCATTCATTTGCAAGTTATATGATTAATTTTAACTTTGACTGCAAGGAAGTGAATATTGAATGCCATGCATGACTGCATTTGCGGCCATATATGGGGAAAATGCTTTTTGCGTAGACTCAGTTTAGCAAACGTTACAACAACACTTATCCATGGTGTAATGGTTAGCATCGTTGCTTGTTTGCACTCTCGCGGCCAGGGTTCGATTCTCATTGCCTGTATAAAAATTATTCGTGTCGTCGATTCCATCAAAAGCTTCACTTGGAACGTGGAAGTGAAAGGGTAATGTCAAATTTATATTTGAACCTTCTCCCACTTTCCATCCTGTGAATGCAAAGTCTACTGTAACGGTCATCATTTGAATGGTTCCACTGCGTTAATCACGGCTGGCAAGTTTCAGGGGAATTAGCAAAACGTAGGCTGACTCTGCCTTTACAAGCGAATCCGTGCAGCTCTTGTTTGTCTATTGATAAGGCCAAAAACCGACTTATAATAAAGCGACTCTTATCACCATTGCCTAAACGCTATTCATGCTCGCAATGTCCCATAAAATGGCCAGGTCATTCGCAATACATTTTGCAACGTAGCCATCGGTTCATGGCTATGATACAACAAGTAGTGGTCATATTTTCAATGGTGTTCATAATTAAACTGATTAATTATCTTGTCTGCGCTGGATTTATCAATGGACAGAACCCAGATACGCTGACAGCATTGGAATTGTATTTTGGTCATTCTCAAATGCCTCCTGTGATCAATGGCAGTTTTAGCAATTATGCTACGTTAGCTGGTGCGACAGGAGATTCGGTCGTGTTAAATTGCACAGCTGATTACGGAATTGAATGGATCGTGCCAGAAATGGTAAGATGTTCGCTATTATTATTCATCTCATGGGTGATAGGGATTTGGCTGCTTGGATGGAACTAGGAAAGCATGAAAGACAGAATGTTTTGTCAAGATGCATAAGCACGAAATAAATGAGCGCGTTTTTTAAGTTAAATGGATCAAAATTCTCAACGTCATCAATATCAAATGGGAATAAGCAATCCACAATACTTCGCATCGAAAACATTTCGGCGACTCAACATAATACCATTTTACAATGTCGTGGTTCCAGTGCATCAAGACGAAATTTATCCTCAACTGTACTCGTGCAAACCCGACCTTCGGTTGTAGATTCGAAAATGGTCTATGCTATCCGTTCCAGTTTATCCCGTTTCGTTGCAACCAGCAATTTTGAAGGCACTGTAAAATTTTTGCTGGAATTGGACAGGAATGTATCGTTTAAAAAGGATTTGTTATGTCGATGGTGGCGACGATTTGAATCCCCTTTCATTCGTGCAACCGGGGGTGCAAATATCAAGTTATTAGAATATGCAGGAACATTTTGGACATCATTGAAACCAACGCAGTACGAATATGTTGTAAGAGGAATCAAAGGATGGCTGATAAATTGGACGCCGACAACATGGACGCTTCGTACTTTCATTAGTTTGGATCCGAAACATGGCGCTCAAAGTGGTAATTACACCGTGAAGGTTACTGATCGTGACGGGAATGTGTACTTCTCGAAAAGGTTCGAACTAATCGTGATATCCCGGATCGTCTCGCAGGACGTGCAAGTCTTTCCAATAGCTAATAAGAATGAAATGGGCATGTTGAACACGAGCCGTGTTTCTCGAATTGTGCAACAACTGCCTCTCAACAAAGCCACGGATATACAAGCCAATAAAACCTACTTGGTTATGTGCGAATTTGGCGGGAATCCCATTTCCATTGACAAGGCTTTTATCACAAAACACAAATACAGCTGCGCAAGATTTCACTTGGATCCAAAGGATACCAGATCCCTGGCTTTTCTACGGACTTATGCCAACAATAAAAGCACTGATGGTTCTGCTTGTGACGATTTCTCTCAGCATGGTCGAATCGTTCAATTGCAACCTCGAATCGGAACAAGTACAGTTATTTTAACCGCTTTGATCGAGCCGATGGAAGATATTTACTTTTCTTGTGCATACAAATTATCATCGGAAAAGTAAGCAAAGCGTTTATTACGCAATGTTGATGCACATATTTCGACATGTTAATTTAGATACCAATTAACCCAAGCTGTCTTACTTGTAAATGATATCCCGTACACTGGCACGGACAAAGGGGTCGCCGCGTTCGTATTGGACGCTGATCCGGATGAAATAATGGAAGGAGAGAATGTGACAGTGCGATGTATAGTTTCCAGCCGACGTTACCATTATGTATTTTGGAAAATTCACGAACGCTACCTGACATTTGGTGATCACCCTGATCCTGGATATATTTTGACTCATTCTGTACGTCCACATTCGAAAATACTCCATCTGACAATCCTGAACATTACCATTAGTCAATCTGGTTCGTACACGTGTCGTGGTCAACGCACTGTGACTGGGTTCATGATGGACACCGATGTGGATATTCATGTCAACGTTCAAGAACCTGAGAAGCCTTACTTTGGAACTGAGACAACGGTGAATCGTGTTTTACGAAAAGCTATTGGCGATAGGTATGTGAGTTTGTATTGTGATCCGCGAGGTCAACCAATGCCGACAGTGAAATGGTCAAAGAAGGAAAATGCAATTTGGACTGTAATATCGAGGGAAAAATCACTGATCATCCCAACGTTGAACACGAGTTCTGCTGGTTTTTATCAATGCGAAATCAGAAACAAATTAGGCCAATCATCAATGCTATTCGATGTGGAGATATATCGAGCCAGAAATCATACGGTTACGATACTGATCGCTTGTTTGATCGTAGCCAGTATAATTGCATTGGCGCTGAGTATTTTGGCAATGAGATTATATAAAAGGATGAAATGGATGGTAATCTAAAGAAATTCCTTACAATTATCCCAATTAAAAATTTACCTGTATTTTTTGCAGAGACACCTGAAAGCTTTTCACAAAGAGCTGAGATTGGAAGCTGAAAGTTGCAAATTAAAACAATTGAATCCCCAAGTGGCAATAAATTGGCAAATCGACGCTTTGCCGCCTGATTTTCGCTACGAAATAAAAAAGAATAGCCTAATGTTTTGTTCAGACTCTGAAGTTCTGGGTTCTGGAGCCTCTGGAATAGTCAGAAGAGCGAAAATGAAAATCGACGCCCGAATGCATGGCGAAGAAATTGACGTGGCCATAAAGCAACCGATCGGTAATGATGCAAAAACTTTTAACATCGAAGTCTTTAGTGTGTTATGTTGTAGATGGATCAAAAAATGAGGACGCATACCGACATTTGGTATCAGAAATGAAAATTATGATGCACTTGGGATATGATGTCAACGTTTTGCCATTGTTGGGCATGGTTACGAAGAGTTTGGATAATGGAATCCTATATGCAATTGTGGAGTTTTGCCAGAAGGGCAGTTTGCTTGGTGTATTGAAATGTCGAGTGCCGGAATGTACAAAACAATCATCAGCACAAATACAATACGATCGTGGATCAGGAAGTGTTAGAAATTACCAATTGGAAAATTTGTACTACGCTTACCAAATTGCTGGTGGCTTGGCGTACTTGGCATCAAAAAATGTATCATGTCCGACAATGACTTTTTGTGTGTTTAGTCTGGACTTTTCAGTTGATACATTTTGATTTGGCAGCAAGAAACGTTTTGGTTACTGATAAGAATATTCTGAAAATCGCCGATTTCGGTTTATCTGTTTGGTTGCCAAATGATCAAAATCCTCAGCAAAAGACGAAACGTAGTTTTGCCAAACACTGGTCAGCTTTGGAGGTTATTGCTGGAAAAGAAGACCCTACTGTTAAATCTGACGTGTAAGATTTACGTTCTCATAAAATTTGAATGGCTTGACTGATACGCCTTTTCCTAATGCGGGGCGTGCCTTAGTTAGTTGATTGATAATGTGGCCTATAGTCAGGATGATCTCCTGCTATTGGTGGGTCTGGGTCTGCGCCTGTGAACTAGACATGAATCATGCTGGCTGATTCATGGTGAATTGTCGCTTCAGCTGGTCATTGGGTATTGTACTCTGGGAGATATGGAATAATGGCACTACACCTTACCAAGATTGGAAATGCACAAAAGGGCATACTTCGCATGAAGTTTGCAAATGCTTCAGTCAATTCCTCGAAAGAAGGACACCGCCTGACTTTGCCTGCAACTTGTCCAAAACAAATGTGAGATCTAACAATTACTTTAGAACGCTACATGTACTTGGTAAAACTTGCATTTATAGATGCGTCTTGATAAAAGAATGCTGGAAGGAAGCTCAAAATGGAAGGCCATCTGCAGAGGAATGTCAAAAACGAATTTCTGAAGCAGCGAAAGAAATCATACCTGAAAAATGGGCAAAAGCATTGGACCAATTTCGCATCGTGTCAGAAGTGGATGAGCAGGCGTACTATCATTTGGTCCCATTCAAAAAGCCACTTGTCGCGTCAGCAGTGTTACCTGAATTCGGTAATCATAGTGTCCCAATGGATACGGAACAGCCAATGGTTAACCAGTCCAATAAAAGCATTATCTATGATTCCATGAAACAGAAGCGTGATGTGAAGCTGTATGACAAAATAATAGGCTAAAAAGATTTGCATGGATCAATTTCATTTATTCGCTATGGCTGCAGATGATATCACAGTTGACAATTGCAATGTACGAAGTATAGGACCAGATAAAATCATTTATAAAAACCAATCATGCGAATGCGAAAGGCTGTGAAATTTCAATTCTGCAGCTGGAACATCAGTGCCACATCGGTGGCAATATTCCTGGCCACTGGAACAATTGTGAAATCGCTGCCGACACTCACGTAGATGATCCTCGTAATATTGCAATGCAATAATTTGTCGACAGTCAGAATATACGCATTGTAAATGATGATCCAGCAGCCAAAAGTGCACCGAATTCGAATCAGGTTTTTTGCTGCGGGCAAGGTGTATTCAATTGTCCAAGAGATTGCTGCCAGGAAGAATTGTGCTCTGGGCTATCAGAAGCATTGGCATTTGCTTGCACAATTTGTTTGTTGCAGTTTTATGCCTTTTCTGTTCCCCCTCTGTGTCGACAATAGCACCCGATTGTTCATTGCGTGGTATTGTAATTGATAACAATTTGGCTTGTTCATTGTACGATTCCTTGATATTTCGCAATTGCTCAAAATCTTCATACAAATCTTGCATGGTAACAGGAACCGTTGCCATGATCTGGAAAATAGAGGTTGCTAAATAATAAACTGCACGCACTGTCCCAGAGAGCTTGTAAAGCTATCTGTCTTACAATTATTTATTCGATCACCAACGAAAGCTTACCAATCTGAAAGACTTACCGGAAGTCAATCAAGAACAGACTGAAGGCTATAATTTCATTGTCACTACAAACGTCAATGGCGTTCGCAAAGACACTAACAAGCGATGGCAATGCAGCCTCAAATACCCAACTGATAATCGGAGTATAACGCAATGGGTCATCCATCAGTAAGAGCAAATATTGCGTAAAATTGATAACGTCCACCTTATTGTAAAGCAAAATTTGAATTTCATCACTCAACTACAATGAAGCAATGATGTTGATGATGCATTGATTGATAAGAAGTTTGTTAGTAATGTGGGCTTTTACGCATGTGAATTTTGTGACCAGTTTTATGCCAGGTCAAATTCCAGGTTAGGGTATTCTCTGTTTGCATAACGCAGAAAAGTTGAGCTCGTTTGAGATTAGGGTTTGACCGATGTGTAAGCGTAGTACATATACTAGTTTAGGCAGTTCTTTGTCCAGGCTTCCATACGTATAAAAGAGGGGTAACCTTGTATCGTAGTTCAATAAGAGAAAAATTCCACTTATCAGCGGAAATTGTGAAATTTGCCTTTTCACAACAGAAAGGCGATCACAATGTCTGCGCTGTGAATACCTCACGTGCAGAATGCCAATAATGCAGCAGTCAACTTCTGAGACATGTAAAATTAGCTGGAAAAAATTTGAAATTTCAGTTCTTTTTCGTAAAATTCTTTTCTTGAATAGGCCTGGGAAATGATCATTGGGTTACTGTAGGTAGGGCTTAGTCGTTTGTTTATTATTTTACGCCCCGTTTCCTTTTTCCTACAGCTGTTACGAATACAAGCATTCTTTCCCTTTTTTCTCTCCTTCCTGGATCATAATTTGTTAAATATAGTTACGCTCCTCTTCATGATGAAGTAAACTTTTGTCATCCATCATTCAAGGGCAACTGCTCAGAGTAATTGTCAGGATGATCACTGTCGTCTACGTACATGCATGCATAAGGGTTCAATCAAAAACTTCACAATTGTAAAACATTTTAACTTCGAATCTCCCAAAAGAAAAACCTTGAAATCTTCATATTTGGCCTGACCTCTGTTCATGACAAGGGCTATAATTCTGCCAAGTTTGGCCGCGCTATCACTCGGCGTTATTGCTGGACCTGTAATGGACACAAAACTTATTGGTTACGCACCAAAGGCTACAGATAAATAAAATCATAATACTGCTTATAATACATGTGCTAAAACGATTTGCATCATAATTACGTTCTATAAAAGCACTATGCCCTTGGACTACAAGTTATTGATCAAATCGTGTCATGTCACTGCTGTTGCATGATTTCACCACTCTAATCGCAATCATGAGCACACGTGGCACCTTTTTCTCCGCCATCGGGACAACATTGTTTTCCACCCGTGCATTCCCATTCGTTCTTGTAAAGCCCATTTTGGCACAATTTCTTGCTGGTGCGTCCCGAGCACAACCACATGCCTGATTGAACAAGACGCCCGTCCACAATGCAGGGAATTTTCATTCCGCGTTTCATTCTGGCCAATGGATGATCGTCGTATCCATCATCCTCGTCCATGTATCCATCTCGAGCGAATGAATAATCTATCATAAAGAGCGCAAATAGGAGGACTAAAATCAACTTCATTGTTTAAAATGTACATGTGCTTTTCAAAAGGTAATTTGAACGCTGCAATGTCAGCTATAATCGATGGCTGGTCTTTTATACTAAAGGCAGGCTAACAATAGCGATGTTTTGTGAATGTTTTTGCTGACCTGAACCAGGTCATTTCGTTATCGGGTAACATTATTCTAAAGGCGCGTTATCAAATTAAAGGCGTTATTATAATATGCATTATCTTATCACTAATTTTTTAAAATCATCTCAATGTGGTGCACCCACAACATGAATGACAAATATTGGACGGTTTATAATAAAATGACTTTTATCTTCGTTTACACGTTTGCAGTTGCGAAATGTGTTGTTTTTGAAAAGACCATGCTTAGGAATATTCATGATAACGACAATATCCAGGTTTTTACCTGCTTTGAAACTCTGACTAAGACCATATTGTAATAATTACAGTAAATTGACCTGTTTTTCTATCACATAATCTCAGACTAGATCAAAAGGAAGTTGAACGGTGAAATTGAAAATAGTTTTTTCATCGATCTGTCCATAATTTCATTGATTTCTTGAAATGAAGGATAAAAGGATGGGACATTGGTACAGTATATTTGAAAGTTCCAATTGAATCAAATCAAATCTCATAAACTATTAGAATGCGTATGCTTTCTTACAAGGGAAGCCTCGTAGGTCATTTTGCTATTGCGGCCAAAATTGCAGGAAATATAGAGTCGACCATGTAGAATTCGAAAATCGCTTTCTTAGCGGCTACATTTGGTTTGGTCAGCTAGTTAATGACCATCAAAGTAACCATCTGACCAGAGTCAAATGGACTGAGAAGCATACGGAATGAAAGCCTGTTGTTCACTGATGCTAAATCTATAAAAATAACTTTGGCAACAGATGCACAAGTGCGAGATATTGGCCAGTGTCCACTCTGATAATGGGATTTTGGTGGTTTTTGGTCATTTTCTCCTCAGTGGTTACATGTAAGCAAAAAATAAGGCGATATTCTGATTCAGGGCATTGTGCTCTCTCATTTGAGCCGCCTCTCGACCAGCCTGGATGCAATTCATGTGTCCACTTCAGTGGTCATTTACTGGTCACAGAGGCAAATGTAGCCGCTACAAATGATACCATCGCGTTCAGAATTAAATTCTCTACATTTCTGGCTAAGTTTCATTCCAATCACTCACGTCAGGAGGCTTCCCTTGTTAGCCTACAAATGCTTCAACTTTAGTGGCAGGCCTGAATATGTAGCTGATTTTCTTCAACTTCGATACGGCCACTCTTCGAAATTCCCCATTAACAGCCGTATAAATAATCACGTTGACCATAGCATTCATGCAGCCCATATCGACCGAGAACATTTGAAATATAGGCGGTATTGAGAATCTCAGGATCCAAAATATTTGCGGTACGAATACGCATGCGAGGTCGGACACGGCCACGCCCAGCATCATTTTAGCGAATCGCATGTGCTTGTCGAATTTCTCCTTATCACCACCGGCCATGGTCATATTTCGCTTGTAACCGATGATAATCGATATCGTCACGAATCCGAACCCTATCAATGATAGAACGATGGAATTGTAATTACTAAGAATGAACATATCCATATCCACCAATTGACTACTGCTGCATTCTTCGGTCACTTTCCTTGGTCCCCTCGCGAATGCCAAGATCCAAATCGGTGTCATCCAAGCGCAAGTGCAAATCACTTATATAAAACCCACGATTCGCCACGATCCGACCGTGCGTCCAATTCATGCGACCATTTGAACGCGGCGATTGCAACCATTCGTTCCAGACCCATGAACATTTGAACCGAGGCCGGGTTGAACCCGCCCAAGAAACGGAACGATCTTGAATACCGTACTCATACACACCCACGTTGTACTGGGTTCATCGATGGCGTTATTTTTGAACAGAGACACCTGGATCACGCCCAAACCGAACGTGTATATACCATTAAATAGATTCCCACCGATCAAACCGACAACTAGAGCCGATTTCCGTAGTAGCTTCTTGTCGGATACGATCATGAGAAGAATGGCTAAATTCACAATCAGGGTCGGCGTTCCGAACACGACGTAAGTCGTGTAAAGCGGGTTTCGGATAGCCAGTAACCATGCTGGGTACGGTGGTGCGGTTATTGATTGATTAGACAGATTTTGAGACATTTCTACTAAATCCAAATCATCAGTAGCATTCACATGAAAAAAGACCCATAAGCACGAGTATTATAAAAACGCAATCATGTCTCATCAAATTACCCTGGGAATTTAGATTCTGAAATTTCCAGAGATTCAATGTTGACATTTCCCTGGAGCAGGTTCACATGATCACGCATTTGTGCAATATTGCTAAGTAACATTCATCATCATTCTATTCGATTGCATATGAAATTGTCCATCGTATGAGAAGCCGTGTGAATATTGTACGTTTTCAGCCAGCATGAATATTGAGTGCAATATTATGTTTCCACAAGAAAACATCTTTTTCACTTGATACTATGGATTTATCATTAATCAAATTCTGAGCTACAGTCTGAGGCAAGTCATAAGTGAATAATGCAAAGAATTAGATGAATAGCATCGACAAGAGAGGTCATAGGCACTTGCACATCATACTGTACCACCAAATATATCGCTCAGGCAGCGGGCCAAACATAATTGCGCAATCACACACTGTGAACAGCATTGTCAGGGAACTAGATTTGGGTGGTTGAAGCTTTTTTACTCTACAGCAGTTGGCCCCTGTCACCAGCACTTGCTGTTCATTCTTCCCAGTATTACGTCAGCGATGGCTTTTATGGATCTTTTTCGGTTGCAGCCTGATGCGAATGCGAAATCTCTTGTTCGAGAAGTTCACTGAAAATAAAAGGCAAACGAATGGGAAGCAGAGGCTTCCATCCATCTTCAAGCTGGTGAACTTTCTCAAACGCATTCTTTCCAGGATAGCAGGCATGTTCCATATTATCAGCACCAGCCTGTACTCTATCATGCATTTGTATCACCTGATCTTTTTTGCCTTGTTTCTTTTGTGCAATGGAAACGAAATAGGTAAGTGATTAACTTTTGTTAATAACGAAAAAAATCAGCCTACAGCTGGCAATTTCACAAGGGGAATGGGGCTGACTTGAGCGTATATGTTGCTAACTTTCCGCAATTATTTGATCCCCGCTATACAAGCACATTTTATGGCTAGCCAAACAAGTTAAACTTGAGTTTTCAGAGGAAAATAATGCGGTGCACTTTAGTGGCCCATTGTGCTGACCCGGCGTTGAGGTTGGTAATAAAAGAATTATCATAATCAACAGTATCTTTTAGACGTTGGACTGAAATGGGACACACCGCTTTATACCGATTTCCTAAATGATTATCGGCACTTAGTGATCACGTGCAAACCGCACACCGACCCCGGTCACATGTGGCGAGATTGTTCGAATGTGGAATACAAGATTTATGACGAAACAACCGATGACGTCTTGGTCACAACTCGTTGCAGGGACAGAGAGCGTCACACAACGAAAATGAGACTGACTAGTTTCCTGAACCAAACTTGGCTGGACGCTCAAATACGTTGTCGCCTGCGAAAATCAAATAACGAAATGGTACCGTCCAGAAATTCTATTCGAATACCGTTCTATTTTTGTAATTGATCAATGCTGATTGAGTTCTCAATCATGTCCGAATGTACCTCATTTTCAGGCCCAGAAGACAGCGACGCCTGCACATCCGATTATCAATGCAATAGTGATCGCAACGATCTGAGATTTTGCATGATCAAAAAGGATGGAATCGATAAATGTGCTAAATTGACCAATGAAACTTGGTGTCACACCGATCCATCATACCAAGCTAAAAATTATTGTCCGATTGAAGCAGCTTATTCGTGCAATGCTGTGGTTCGAAATTACAGTGCTACTTGGTTCGAATTATTTAAACCCAACTCGTGCCCGGATGGTGAGAATCATGCGCCCTGAAAAAATCGATGATCACAACATGCATTTTAAAAATTTTAGTCATCGAACCGCCTTTGAATTATAAAGGCCAACGATTACAATACATGGATGTGATTGTGGCAGACCCTGAAGATACAGTTCTTCATTTCGATTGCCCACCCGATAGTCCATTTTACAATGTCACAATTTGGATCGATGGCCTCGACATAAACCGGAATCGAAGCAAATGTATAAACCGGGCTAGTTTCGATTTGGCATATCATATACCGGATTTATTCAAAGTTTGAAAACCACAAGCCTAGAGATATCCGTGTTTCCGGATGAATCCACCATCGCTGCTATTGTTACATCAAAGATCAAAGTAGTAGCATTCGATGGTACCAAGATTTTTGTGACCATACTACCGTGTGTTGCACATAAATTTTATTTCAGCTAACCTAACATTGGAAATTACTAAGCATGAAGATGACCACACCTTGCAATGCGGTCTCAACAAACGATGGCCGATTTGGGATGGTTCCATTATCAAAAAATGGTGGATTAAAAACGGTGATCAAAATCGGCTCAGCGAATCTGTGAGTATGCAATGTATTGCGATTTTCTCATGATTCATACAATGCATTACAGGTGAGTAGACACGCTGATAAAAGAATAGGAACGTTGGAATTGGCACCGGGAAGAAACGCTTATCAATGCCACGCTTTGGTCGAATACAAAACGTGTTCGCCATATCGCAAATTCCCAAATCCACACGGAGTGATCAGCAGTGATATCATATCGGTCTGATCAGGTACAGAAATGGATCAGCAGTGGAGATTTGATTTGTCATGTGTAGACACATTTCGTGAAATATGATCAAGTTTCAGTTTTGATTAGAATTCTGTATCGGTAAAGTGTAGCTATTATTAAACCTAAACCGCTATAACCTGATCCCCTCTGCCCTTCAATTTGGTGGGCACGGCTGACAGAATAAGGCAGCTAACCTGAGAATCATGCAT